>CAOLHI010004472.1:0-114903 GCA_948474755.1 Ctenosaura bakeri | reverse complement strand
CTGAAGACATGGGCCAAGGGTCACCTGCAATGGACGAAGTGTCATTGAAGGAAGACGTTTTAGGACCTACTGGGGTTGGTAAGTATGGTGACGTTGCAGGACAGTCATTGGGCTCTCATCATTTTACCATTTTGTAGTGTCCTGGGATCTACCTGCTGTAACCGTGTTGCCCTAACGTACATGCAACTGCAATGCCTCTTCTTCCACAGGTATGGAAATGGGCCATAGGCAGAGTTTGGTGGAAGAGATGGTCCTTGAGCAGCTGCAGTGAGTTGAGGAAACCAGCACCAACCTTTGTGAGTGCCTGCATGTTTTGAAAAATATCACTAAAAGAGACCATGTTCTTGCCTTGCTTAGAACAGGACACTGGCATGTGCTGACTACCTCTTTGAATTTTGACTACCTGCTCTTTGATTTTTCCTGCAGATGACACCCTTCTGCGCTCCATCTACAAGATGGTAACGGTGGTCCAAGTGGCATTAGCTGAAGGCTTTGAGATTGTCACAAGGGAAATAAGGGGTCGAAGGGCTGTGCTGGAAATGAGGAGTGCCCAGCAATAGCTCTTGCATTGGTTGTTTGCCTTTCCTGTAAATCTTTGCATTTTTGATGTTTGGTATTTATGATGCTCATTTCCCCCTTTTTCTTTCTTGTAAATAAGTTTCCCTTTCATACTATAAAGTTTTCCTCCTTTGTGTGATGTTTTGGCTCTTTAATACACTTCTTCAACTGATGTTCCACATTTAAAAGGAAGAAGAACAGGTTTTTCGGGAAGTCATTGCAGGGCCCATTGTCCCCAGGGGGAGTGTGAGGAGGCCATTTTGTGCTGAGTGAGAGTTCTGTAGGTGTATGGAGAGGAGAGAAAAGGTACACAAGGGGAAAAGGGGAGAAGAGGGTTTTTGGGAATGCACTGCAGGGCTCATCATCCCCAAGGAGAACATGAGGAGGCCATTTTGTGTTAAGTGAGAGTTCTATGGGGATTTGGAGAGGAGAGAAAAGGTGCACGAGGGGAAAAGCAGAAGGAAAGTGTTTTGGGGAAAGCACTGCAGGGCCCATCACCCCCAAGGAGAACATGTAGAAACCATTTTGTTGGGAAAGAGATTTCTGCGAGGGTTTGGAGAGGAGACGAAATGTGCCCAAGGGGAAAAGGGGGAAAGAGGGTTTTTGAGAAGGCACTGCAGGGCCCATCTTCCACTGAGGAAGTATGTGCAAGCTGTTTTGTGGGGGGAAAGGGCCCTGTGGGAGTTTAGAGAGGAGAGGAAATGACGATGAGGGAGGGGGAAGAAATGTGGATGAGGGGGAAAGGGTGGGGGGAAAGGATTTAGGAAAAGAGAAAGGAAGGATCATCCTCCCCTGCATCCCAATTAAAACCACAGCTACTAGTATCCCCACCCTCCACCACTATTTTCCTCTCCATAGTGAGTAAGAACACGGAATACTTTATGAGTAAAAATATGAAAAATAGAAAACAGCTTTCTCCTTTTAACATGCCTGTGCCATGGTTCCATCTGTTACTCCATTTTCCAAAGTCTGCTAAACAAAACCAAGTTTGCTAACCAAAACCAAAGATGGCACTGGCCTGTCTTTTGCTAAGTGGGGACAGCTGGAGAAGGTAAGCATTGGTGCAAATTTACGTTTCTTCATCACTGCAAAAATCTGAATTTGCTTCAATGAATCAGATTTTTTTCCAGTTTTCAAATAATGCACTTTCCTACATGGTACAACATTATAATGGAATTCCATGCAGAATGACGGAAAATAAAGCGAAGCTAATTCGAACCCACATGCAGAACAGTTCAGTGCTACAACACAATAATCCGCGGTAATAACCCAGCGTGGAAAGAGCCTGTGTTTGCAACATATTTGGTCTACACTAAGTTACATACTGGTTGCAGTGATGTTTAGCTGATGTTGTACTTTAAATTAATTAATTAGCCAAAAGAATAATTAATTAATTAATTAATCAATGCTAGGCCTGGCACAGTTAATCCTTTGATATACTGCAGGAGTGAGCAACTGTGGAAGTCTGGGGGCCATATTAGCCTCCCAGGAGTACTTGGAGGGCCACATTCCTCACCGTACCTGCTTCCACAGAAAAAAAATATATATTTTGAGCCATCAAATGCCCTCTAGAATACATGGGGACATTTTCTCCATGTTTGGGGCATTCCTGGGCCTCAGAGGGCACTTTGGGTAATTTTGAAAAAAATTACAAGAAAATGTTTTGATCCTTAGATGACTCAGGGGCCACATGAGACCTGTGGGCTACATTTTACCCTCCCCAATATACTGGGTTATACCTAGACCTTGGATAAGTTACTTTGGAGGGGGCTGCAACTTTCAGAATTCCAGTATGTCCATGAAGCTATCAGTCACTGGAGAAACCTATCTGCACCTTTGTGTATAGCATTTTACAGCAGATATTTCTTTCCCAATATTCCAAAGCATATGATATTTTGCTTTACCAATACTGCTGAAAGTAGAGGAGAAGCTTCAGCCATGTATCTGAGGAAGACTACAGTTTGAAACTTGGAAGCAATGTCTTAGTTGACGTATGGAGTGAAAGCTGTGAGCGCTGAGAATGCTAGACTAGAAATTATCTCAAATATTTGATTATTTTAGAATTAACATAAGGTCTTACTTTAGATCATTAAAATGTTGCGAGAAGAGATAGAGCTCAGTGGTGGAAAACACAGTTTACATACAGAAGATCCCAGGTGAATCTTTCATATCTCCATGGATGACTAGGAAAAAAGTTGTCGGAAATACTGCTAATCATTGGAGCCCAGGGCAAATGGTGGCTTTCTAGTTATTGTTGAACTGCATCCTTAGCCAATCCTAGCCAGTATAGCCACTGGGAAAGAATGGTGGTAGCTGCAGTTCAACAATATCTAAGGGGCAGAGGTTGTCCAGCCCTGAGCTAGACAGAACAGTTATATGACCTTATATATGCCATATTCCTATGTTAGATTTAGAACTATACTTCTGCCATTGTCAGTTCTTGAAGTGCATTGTTCCCAACAACAGCAGCCAGAAAATAAATTAAAAAAAATCTGCTAAGGATAAGAAAGAGATTAATATTTCTCTCTCTCTTTTTACAAATGTATCCAGTTAGTGGCCTACAAAATGATTTTGTACTTTCTTGTCATCAGGATGAAACCATAATTGATGTGCTTCCCCCCCCCCTTGAATTATACACAATTAGAAATGAATACTGTATTCATGAATACTGTATATGCAGAGATTCTTTTCCAGGAATCCCCATGTAAAACAAAAAATGGAAGTGTTGCACCCCATTATTGTCAGTGGATGCAATGTGTGCATGTCTGAGGCAGTGTGGAGATGCACCCAGTGTGTCCATTGACTATAATGGGATGTAATGCTCTGTGCGACCTTGCATTAATTCATGTGGAGGTCGAATGAGAAGAGGCCCACTGTGTCTGAAAACTGTGCACAAACACAGTTCTGCAAATGGGAAAATGTGTATAAAATGTATCCATTAAGAAAAGTGAATAGGAAAAGACTATACCAAAATATGTCCACATCTGCATCCGAAAAGAAAACAAAGTCTCACAACCTGCGACAAAACAAGGATGGAAAAAAATGTTAACGAATTGTAGCATGAACAGGCGACATGGGTGGCTCTGATGTCAGTGAGGTGGTGAATCCATTCCAGGCTTTTGGCAAAATTTTAAAGGAGCAATCTAAGGTGAGTCTTTTAGGAAGGAGAGAGATAAGCATCTCCAATAGCTCCTTTAAAGTTTGGACTAAAATCTGCATCAAATTCACTACCTGATTAATATTGAATTCACCCATGTCACCTGACCCTATGGCAGACAGAAAGCACATCCTAATATTTAAAGAATAGTTCATAATAAGGCAAAGATTTATCATAGATATTAATGGGTGAAGTTGTTCACATTTATTTTTATTTCCATTTTAAAGCATTGTGGAAGTGCCACAGTACTTCTGGTAGTGTGTGGCTTCTTAAGAAGGAAGAGGGGGGAAATAAAATTTGATGGTGGAATAAGACACAGACGTGTAAGGTGAAGCTGGGATCATATCATTCCTCACTTTTAATTTCACAGGAATTATTCCATCCACATGCTATGCATTCATACAGTTGCATTCCCCACAGCAGTTAAAGAAGAAAGATGCACAGACTGAAGAAACAGTTGCTTTTCCCCAGCACATAAATATAAAATATAAATTTCCATGAACAAAACAACATGACTACAAGATAAAAGCTTTGTCTGGAAGCACCCAAATGTCTCTTTGCAAAGGAGTCAAATTGAAACCAACCAGCACAGCTAAGAAAATGTAACCCATTTTTGTTATGTCCTCTTCAGCCCTGTTGTGTCCCCAGTCACCACTGCCTCCCACAACCTTGCTTCATCCACTCCAGAAATCTATGGCCATTTCCGCACGAGGCGATGGAATCGCTCCATGCTGTTACTTGCTGGATCTTCTGGGCATGGACCAACGCGGACTGTCCCTTAAGTCCTTCCACAGGGCTCCTCCATCTCGTCCAGGGTGAATTGGAGCAGTGCAAGGTCTTAGATCCACACTGCTCCAGCTTCCAAAATGGTGGCTTCTGGTTGTTCATGGGTCCCAACCAACTGCTGAAGCTTGCCATGCCTGAAGCCCACCCTCTGCAGATCACAGGCTCGCATTGATGCAAGCCTGTGAATCTGCACAAGTGAGCAGAAATGCAATGGCGTGCTCCAAAAAATTAAAGAACAGTTTTCTACCATTCTTTAAAAACCATGCTGGAGGATCAGTTGGGGGCATTTCAGAATGGACTGAGGTGCGGATCTCAGGTAAGTAGTCCGGACCTAGTCCTCTCCAAGGTGCAAACAACCTCTGTGAGAGGATGCACTGGGCCGTTTTAATTCCCTCATGCGGAAATGGCCTATGTCTTCTTATTTAATGTATTACTTACAAAAAACTTTGTGCCCTAAATTCAGTCCCTTTAGGCTCCAACCTGATACTGAACAATTCAGTCCTCCTCAGCTTTTCTCCTCTTTCCTCAGTGATTTTGGCCTTCTTTAACTGTACCTTCTGCCTTTCTATCTCATTTCAAACTGTTCCCACACAGGCTAAAATCCTTTGAAAGCAGAACACGAGGATCAAAATAGTTGTGCAAGTGGTTGTACTTTCTCAGAAGCTGTGAAAATGTACGCTACTGCAGGCAATCATTTTGCAAGCACAGACATAATCCTCTTTCTCATTTTTGATTTGGTGCGTGGGGAGCTAATTGAGCCATGATGCCATTGCACAATTGATTTCACAACTGTGGGATCCAACGAAGTTATACTAGCATGTATTTCTGTAATGCTGAAAAAGTACAGAATATTGGCTACAGTGTTTTATTTACAGTATCTGATCTTTTTGATTCCTGGCCTTGAGAACCCAATTCATCCTTGTTCATCAGTCTTGCCCACCTTGCTCTCCCCATGATAAGGAATTATTTATTTAAAAATTCCTTCTAGGAGGTATGGAAGCATTATTGGCACGTTCTCCTGGAGGCAATTTTAGACCCAGGAGAGTCTTTTCTCTAAAACTGGAGATGAATACTTAGTGACCTCTGGTCTCTTCTTACTAAAAAAAAAGGACTCAACATAGTTCCAGGGTGAACATTTCCATTTCCAGGGTGAGGTTCCATTTCTTTACACCAACTTGGTATATACAGTGTGCCCCCATATCTGTGGGGGTTCTTTCCAGGAACCCCTATGAATAGCAAATTTCATGAATACTCATCTCCCAATATATTCAATGGCAGCAATGTGTTCACAGATGCTTTGTTACATCAATGTGCACATTACCATCCTGAGTTTCAAATCAGGAGAAAGGAACTTTTCTTTAAAAAAGAGAGCAAAGAGCTTGAACCAACAGTGTGAACAGTGAATAGGAAAACAGCTAATACTAAACTAAAAGTAAATTGGAGGAAGATTAGTATTCTCCTAAGGGATGAGTTTTAAAATAATCTGTTGGAATGTAAATGGTTCGAAATCTCCGATTAAAAGGAAAAGTATATTCCATTATTTCGAAAAACAGAAACTTGACATTATTTGTATTCAAGAAACATGCATCATCTAACAAGAAAAAGAAGAAAGAGGTAGCCATTTATATTAATAAAAAGTACAGAGATAAGGAAATTCTGAAAGACGTGAAGGGTGAATTCATTAGGGTGGAATTACAAACAGACAATTCAAAAATACTATTAGTTGGAGTTTATGCTCCTTCAGTGAATAGACAAAAATTTTTAAGGAAAATTTTAGACTTAACAATTGGTTTGACTACCAGGAGATGATCTGGATGGGAGATTGGAATGGTGTGGTTGATCCTATTTTGTACAGGAACTCCACCACTACCATCATCTTAAAAAAGACAGGGAAGCAAGGAAAACTACCAAAAATATTTAATGATTTAACAGAGACATTAGTATTAGTATATTAGTATTAGTATTTTTTCTACTTTCATTTTATTACATATTTATCTATGTCAACTGTTGTAATTTAATTTTGTAAAGCGCAATGTACATGGATGGCACTATATAAATAAAGGAGAAGAAGAAGAAGAAGAAGAAGAAGAAGAAGAAGAAGAAGAAGAAGAAGAAGAAGAGGAGGAGGAGGAGGAAGAAGAAGAAGATATAAGTACAGTAATTCAAAAGATTTCACCTTTTACTAGGAGAGGCATAAGTCTTGGTCTAGGATTGAAATGATTTGGTTACCTAAGTTATTGTTTTCTGCTGCTCCACACAGAGCAATGGCTTCAACCCACAGGAAAAGAGATTCCATCTAAACATTAGGAAGAACTTCCTGATGGTAATAGAAATTTGACAGTGGAATATGCTGCTTCAGAATAGAGTGGAGCCTCCTTCTTTGGAGATTTTTAAACAAAGGCTGGATGGACATCTGCTGAGAGTGCTTTGATTGTGTATTCCTGCATAGCAGGAGGTTGTATTGGATAGCCCTTGTGATCTCTTTTGCAGTTCTATGATTCTACATTTTTCCCACTGCTGTGAAGCACAACTCCCAGGTGAAAATGAAGACCAAGAAGCCAAACATTACTGGCAGTACTATCTGTGGAGCCACTTCACTCCTGCTAGTCCCCCTCTCTTCCTGGGACATATCCATCAGAGAAGAGCAATGAAATAGAAATTTGTGCCTCAAGGTTCTTAGCTTCCTATCCAGATCCCCATAGTCCTTTGAAATATGTTGAAGACTATATCGTGTGGTGTCATTTTCCAATGTAGATCAGAAGGAAAGGATAATGGTTAGTGGACTAGATTGCTCTTGTTGGCCTCTCTATTACATCATGGAGCTTCATTCATTGATGAAAATGGAACACCTCTCATTAGACCCATACATCACTGTTTACTTTTCCCATAGCATAGAACCACTTTCCACCACCACACATCTTCTCTTCTTTTGGGAATTGACAGGAGCCCTTCTATCCATGCAGTCCTCCATGGCTTCTGAGAAATGAGGATGTTGTCCCTGTGCCTAGGCCAAATAAACACGGATTAAGGAGAAAGCATGGAATTGATTATGTAGCTCCAAACTTGCAGCATGATTCTTGATAGTTGTGCTTCTCTGTGTTGTACTCTTTCAAGTAACTGCTTTCTGTGTCTGCTATCTCAAAGGAAGGAAGGAAGGAAGGAAGGAAGGAAGGAAGGAAGGAAGGAAGGAAGGAAGGAAGGAAGGAAGTTTCAGCCTCCAGAATAATTTGAAGTGTAAAAACAGGCCTCGATCTGCTGCAGCTTTTCTTCCAGCAAGGCAATGAGCTTGCACTTGCTGCAGACATAGGACCGCACATCTTCTGACGAGAAAACCAACATGGCACAGATGCTTCAGTCACTGCAGCAGCTCTCTCCATCCATGTTCAGTTGTCCTACCTTGGCAGTGGCACAGCAGTTCAGGTCTTCCCTTCAAACTCCCTTGTGAAATACTCACACAAAATGCCTGTTTTCCTCTTCCTTTCTGTCAAGCTCCAGAGACTGAGGCAGCAGCTATATATACCTAATGGCTGTTAGGTCAGCCCCAACAAAGTCAGTGAGTGACTCTCTTCTTCACAGCAGAAGCCTTGTCCATTTATACCATGTACTCAGGGAGAGCGTACAGCCCCAAACAAGCAAAAACATGCACAGAAGCATCTGAACAGTTCAGCCAGACATCCAGCCTTGATTCCATAAACACAAGCTCACTTTAATCTATCTCTTAATTCAGTCTTTGTATTTAAAAACTATAAAGAAACAGGGGAAATATCTTCTAGCACAGAAAGCCTAATTAAGTGTTTTAATTAAAACCTTTTATCCCATTCAAGTGATCTCTGGCTGCTAATTACCAGTGATGTATTTAAGTCTTTTATTCCAAGTCTCAAGCCAAATCTCAAGTCCTTGAAGATACTTTCAAGTCAAGTCTCAAGTCTGAGAGCCAACTTTACACACCAACCTCTATTCCAGAATTTCTGGACAGAGTCAAATAGAGTAAGTTTTAATAATTTAAAGAGAGTCGGCCCTCCACATTTGCAATTTTGCAGCTTTGGAAGTGGAGAATAGCACTCCCCTTTCCCAAAGCTGGAGGCTTTTGTTCCAATGGGTATAGCAGTATGACAGGGCAGTGCAGAAATGGCCTAAGTCTCTGTATGTCGACCAGTTTACATTATCTCTCTTTTGGGTTTTGGGGGGGGGAAAGCTTCTTGTATAGAAATCTATAATGGAGTTTTGGTGCATAGTATTTCCCCCCCCCAAATTCTTAGTATGGCATGACTGATGATATGATTGTTACATTCTTTATTTATTTTGTCTGTGCTTTACCATACTGAGGCACATGCAGCAAAATAAAATTTCATATTCATTAGACCCAGCCTCCTGGCTTTTTTTCATCTTGAAGCACTTTCCACCTGATTCTTGACCGTTTACCTTTCCATACAAATTTGGTTAAATCTCTGTCCCAGTTTTTGAAAGATGTATCACTACTTATAATTGGTACAGTTCAAAAGAAGCCAAGGCATATTTGGAAGCGACAGTGGCAGGAGGCTCAGCCTGGGAAAGAGATATCAAAGGAGGTATTGCAGCTGAGCAATTGTTTGAAATTTCTGCCTATCTAGAAACTAAACAGGGCTAGCTCGAACTCCTCTGGGATTGCACAAGGGCTTCCATGGCAGAAGGTATAATTTCTAGGTAAGCTTGAGCCATAGCATCCCTCACTTTAAATATGAATCAATGTCCTAAGCAAACATTTCACAGATCAGCCTGGGTGTTACCACATCACAGTAAACTTTCCTTTCATATGCTTTTGTGGTGTTTTGGTGGTGAGCATTAGTGGCCTGTGGTCCGGGCAGTGGACTGATTTGGCAGTAGTGCACGTCCTCAGGTTTGTCCCAGTGACTCTAACTCAGAGGAGGGATTAGTTATTGAAGAATTTGGGGCGGAAAAGAGCTGGAGGCTCTACTATAATTTATGCTAACAGAAAATGATTGAGTTTATACGTGAGCTTATAATGGGCTTATAAATGAGCTCATGAATGATAAGCTGTCCAATACAGACTGAGCAAAGGTAACTCAGTAGGAAAAATAAAGTCCTCTAAACCAGTCTGTAAAGCAGATAAAGATGGAAATATTAATTCAATGATCACTTGTTGCAAGTGACAAGGCTATGAGGCTTCTTAGGCCATTTCCGCCCTACACTGTTATAGTGCTATTATTCCACTTTCAACATCCTTCAGAATCCTGATTTATAGTTTAGGGAGGGGCATCTTTGGCCTCAGTAAACTACAAATTCCAGAAATCCACAGGATGCTCAAAGTATAATAGCAGCACTATAAAAGTGTAGTGCGGAAATGGCCTTAGAATCACGCCTTGTTCCAAAGGCTTATATAGGCTGGAGAGTGGGCAGGATTTCACATCCAGAAATTTGTAACATGTAGGACTAACCAAATGGGTGTGACAGGTTACCAACCACACAAGAAGAAAAATATACACAATAATTATATTAGGCATTAGCAAATATTATAATAGAGTTTGTAACATGGAAAGAATTTGCTTGTAATTGACAATTATCTCATAAATGACAAACAGGCTGATATACACTGAGCAAGTTACTGCAAAGTGATAAATCAGTGAATAAAAAGGCTGTGATAAAGATGGAGAAATTAACTCCATGAGCACACTTGCTAAAAGGGCAAAGACTATGGCCATTTCTGCACTACACTGTTATAGTGCTATTATTCTACTTCCAACATCCTGTGGAATTCTGGGGTTTGTAGTTTGCTGAGGCCAAAGTGCTCTCTGGCTGAGAATTCTAAATGCCCCTCCCTAAACTGCAAACCCCAGATTCCACAGGATGTTGAAAGTGAAATAATATCACTGTAAGAGTATAGTGCAGAAATGGCCTATGTGTTTTTTAAAAACTATGATGACCATGGAACCTCCATAGACTATAAATGGACTGGATTTCACTTCCAGAAGGTTTTATGGATGAGGCTGGTCAGTTGTGGCCTTTCTAAGGTCTATTATGAAACACACACCCTTATCACACTACACTGTTATAGCATTATTATTCCACTTTATCTGCCATGGCAATATCACATGGAACCATGGGATCTGCAGTTTAGGGGGAGGCATTTAGAATTCTCAGCCAGAGAGCTCCAGTGCCTCACCAAACTACAAACCCCAGAATTCCACAGGGTGCAGCCAGGGCAAGTAAAGTGGAATAATAGTGATAAAGCAGCATAGTGTGATAAGGACCACAAACTGGAGATTCTCCCAGTAACTTCCAGTCAATATTTGAATTAAAATATATAGCTTTGTGGCACCTTAAAGGACACAAAGTCAGTGAGTGACTCCCTTCCTCACAGCAGAAGCCCTTATCAATTTATACCAAACAAGTAAAAACATACACAGAAGCATCTGAACAAACAGTTCAGTCAGACATCCAGCCTTAATTCCATAAACACAAACTCAGGCTATTTCCACACGGGGTATTTGAAACGGTGCAGTCCGTCCTCTAGGGAGGACATCTACACCTGGGAGTGGACTGGGACCGGACTACTTAATGTAGATCCGCACCTCAGCCTGCTCCAGAATGACCCCAAGTGGTCGTCCAGCGTGCTTTTGAAAGACCAGAAAAATCAGGTCTTTCAAAAGCACAGTGTGCCACTGCGAGCCTGCTCCCTTGTGCAGATTCGCAGGCTTGCACCAATGCGAGCCTGTGATCTGCTGGGGGCGGGCTTTAGGCTCGCAAACTTCAGCAGTTGGTTGGGACCCATGAACAGCCAGAAGCCACCATTTTGGAAGCCTCGACCAACTGGAAGCCATTTTCGATGTCGGAGCAGTGTGGAGCGACGAGTATGCACTGCTCCAGAGCAGCCTGGAATGGACCGGGGAGCCAGAAGATCCAGTAGGTAGCGGCGTGGGGCGATTCCCTCATCCTGTGTGGAAATGACCTCACTTTCACCTGTCTACGCCTACTTAATTCAGTCTTTGTATTTAACAAACTATAAAGAACTAGGAGAGATATCTTCTAGCACAAAAAGCCTAATTAAGGGCTTTTCCGCACTTGGTTTTTAAAAGGGGGCAGAGCGGCCTCCCGCGAGGACATTTGCATTTGGGGGCAAACTGAGTTCGGACTACTTACCGCATGTCCAGACTTCAGCCCGCTCCGGAACACCCATAACTGGACATTCACCGTGCTATTGAAAGTCAGATTGAAACAGGACTTTCAATAGCCCAGCGCGCCCCAGTCCATCACTGCACAAAAGTATAGATTTTCAGGCTCGCGCCAGCACTAGCCTGCAGATCTTCCAGAGGCGGGCTTCCAGCTGGTGAGCTTCTCCGGTTGGTGGAGAGCCTCCACCAACCGGAAGCCTCCATTTTCATCCCCAGAGAGTGCATAGCGTGAGGACGCGCTGCTCCGGATCGGAGTGGGTCATTGGGGGAGCGGGCCAGTCTGGTGAGTAATGGACTGCCCCGTTTTCCCCCCAAAGTGCGGAAAAGCCCTAAGTGTTTTAATTAAAACCTTTTGTCCCATTCAGGTGGTCTCTGGCTGCTAATTACTACAGTTAAGGTAATGATTGTCCTTTCTGAATTTCACTTTCTTCTCATCTCATTCATAACATTGATCCCACCCACACACCCAAGTAGGTGTATAATCTGCCCATTGCAGAAACAGTCGTTGCATTTTATAAAGTGAGCTGCTCATCACAGATGTTTATGCCAAATAAAAATATTTAGTCTTTAACAAGCTACAGAATCACTGTCCTTAACAGCTCATGAATGATAAAAGCTGTCCAATACAGACTGAGCAAATTAAATGCGTAACTCAGTGGGAAAAATAAAGTTCTGTAAACTAGTCTTTAAAGCAGATAAAGAGGAAAATATCATCACTTGCTGCAAGTGACAAGGCTATGAGGCTTCTTAGAATCATGCCATGTTCCCAAGGCTTATGCATGCTGGATAGTGCGCAGGATTTCACGTCCAGAAATTTGTAACATGTAGAACTAACCAAATGGGCAGGGCAGGTTACCAACCACATAAGAAGGAAAATATACACATACATACAGAACATACAGTACTGCAGCCTTAGTTTCCTTTGGATCAGAGAACATGGAAGATTTCAGAGCCCTTTTCAAATGCTTGGCCCTCCTAATCATGCATGTGGAGGAGGAAGGGAGGCACACTCAGCATTCCATAGTGTTCCTCTGTCTGGCTATGCACTGGTACTTTTCCATGGGATGGGAGGTAGAAGCAGAACTTTGGAAAAATACCTAAAAGTTTGCCATTGAGATGCCATCTTTTCCACTGTGAATGTTCACTGAATATTCAGAGGAAAACCTGAATGTCTAAAAAGGGCTAATGTGACTTTGCTGGATCAGTAGGCTAGAACATACCTTCAGCCATGAGTCAGCTCTCTGTATTCCTCTATCCATCCAAATGTATAAAACTCCCATCTCTTCACATACAGGTGAGCTGCTCATTCTGAAGACAACAAAAGGATATCAGCTCTATAGCCCCATTATTTGCAAACAAAACACACCCAGAGACTAGATAATATAGTCATTGAGAGTAATCAGATAGGAAACTTGCAATATTATAATAGCATACTTTCATTTGATTACAAACATGATGGTTCTTTCCACGGCCCCCACACCACCTGCCTGCATTCGGCTTGCAGGCCAGTAAGGAGCACGCACTTGGTGGGCACCAAGTATAACAACTTCAACATCTACCTAAAGTCCCGCTGGATGTATGGCTTCATCCGTTTCTTGCTGTACTTCAGCTGCAGTCTGTTTACCTCCATCCTATGGGTGGCGCTGTCTCTCTTGTTTTGCCTCCAGTACCTCAGCATCCAGGTCTTTCTACGGTTCCAGTACAAACTCTCTATTATCCTGCTCTTGCTGGGGAGGAGGCGGGTGGACTTCAGTGTCTTGAACGAACTGCTCATCTATGGCATCCATGTCACCATGCTCCTCATGGGTGGGCTGGGTGGGCTGGGCTGGTGCTTTATGGTCTTTGTGGATATGTAAATAAAAGCAGGTGCATGTGTGACTTGAAACTGGCGTATCTGCGTGAACAGCTAAACATGATGGTACAAACATAAAAAGAGAAGTGCGGTCCTTAGATACGCTTCTGTAGGACATATAATAGGGGTTTACCCTCTTAGGATTTTTTTTCACAGTCAGAGGGATTTAAAAATATTAATCAGGAGTGGCTGTGCAATTGCTGGGACAGCTGTCAACTTCTGTGCTTATCAGGAGGCAAAACTACAGGAGAGATATCAGGAACTGGACAGCATGACTTGGTAAGCTACGATATTGATCATCTTATCTGCACAACTGCTCAGTTATTTAAAAGCTCTGATTAGGCTATGTGTCTTCCAAATCATCCATCCATTCTCACTGGTTCAGTTTGTATCCAGAGCCAGCAGCAGCACGACAGAAATTACTTCATTTACTGGCAGCAAGACTTGTCTATGCAAAGTATTTGGGGGAAAAATGGAGACATTCCACAATGTTTAATGAGCAAACTTGATACTATAAACCAAAACTGGGGAAGGTTTGGTCTGGAAGGTGGAAACAGCTCCAAGTATGGTGGGGGAGCGCTTCCCATGAGTTTCATGAGATTTCCTCTCCACCAAAGCCCAGCACCAGAAAACAATTTATAACATATTTGTGGGCAATTTTCACTCCCTCAAACTGCTGGAAAATATAGCAAACCGCTGCATGTGGAATGGAGATTTACCTATATTCTCCCAAACCCACACTTGCCCCAAGAGGAACAAATAGTCTTTTATTTGGTGCCAAAATTTGACTGAAAACAAATGGGCATGGCATAGGATATAGAAATTCCAAGGATATAGAAATTGACCAGACACACATACACACATATACACACAATCTGTTGCCTGTCCATGCTTTAGGATCTTTCCTTTGTGAATCTGCCTCCCCACTTTTTCCTCCTTTATGGACAGCTAATTGTAGGGTCACTGAAACCTGCAACAAAAGGGTGCCATGTTTGGTGTTTTTACGTATGAAACATTAAAACAGAGAGATAGGAAGAGGTGGATAAAAATGGGGCTGATGTCTTCACAGTCATAGCATGAAGTTTTGGCAAGAAAGTATAGTGTGGTTGCTAGGCGTCCAAATAAGTCTAAGAAGTGGGACAGATTCAGCGTCATCATAGCTGAATAAGCCACAACAAGATATGCATCTCATTGGGAAAGAGGTACCCATTTCAAAACGAGTACAAACATGAATATAAATGGCCTGGATCCTTGTTATCTAGATTTGGCTCTGAGATAATGAATGAAAGGCAAATTGTAAAGTCAGCACAGTTTCTGACACTGCATAACATTGCATAACATTGCAGAACATTGCAGAACATTGCAGAACATAATTCCTGATCATAAGGATTCAGACTCAGCTTTGTTTTTTGTTTTGTTTAATTATTTTTATTAAAATTTTTGTAAAACTAAAAGTTTACCTTATTTCATATTGTACATCATTCTTACATAGATTTTCTGTTAATTTTAAATATTTTCTGTACGTTATTGAATATTCCTTAATATTTTATTTAATCAATCCCTCTTCCCCCCCATCCTATCCCCCGCATCTTTAACAACACATTTTATATTAACAATATTTTTCCTATCAATTTTTCCCTCCCCCTTCCCTTCTCTTTCTATATTTACTTCCCCTTCCCTCCCCAATCTTACTTTCCTTATTACGCATTTTTCCCCTCCAATCTCTTTTTTTTCCTTGTTCTAAACCTCCTTATTGTGAAATCTCTTTTTGTTATTATATTCTACCTTAATTTTCTTACTCAAACGATATTCCCTCCTTAATATAAGTGTTACTCTTTCACTCCTTTCTTCCATTCTATGCCTTCCTCTCACTTTTCCTTCACCCATCTAATAATTTCTTTCCATTGCTTTTTGAATTGTTGAATTGAATTACCTTTCAGCATGTTGGACAATTTTTCCATTTCAATGATATCCATCACTTTTATTTTCCATTCTTCTTGGGAGGGTTCTATTCCTTCTTTCCAGTGCTTTGCGTAGTTCAATCTTGCTGCTATTAAATTTAATAATATTTTCTTTTTTCTCCTCATTTGACTATTCTTTTTAATCACGTTTAATAAATATGTTTCCGGAATCATCTTGAATTTCATATCCAACAGCTTAGTAATACTATCATGGATCTTTTTCCAATATTTTTTTGCTATAGGGCATAACCACCATGTATGAAAATAAGTTCCCGTTGTTTTTCCACATTTCCAACATTGACCATTCCCTTTTCGTGTTGTCTTCATTAATTTCTGAAGGGTCATATACCACCGATACATTGACTTATAAAAATTTTCTCTTAAACTCAGGCTTTGAGTAAACTTTATGTCTTCACTCCATACTCTTTCCCATTTTTCCAACTCTATATTGTGAGCAATGTTTTGCACCCATTTTACCATATAATCCTTGATCCTTTCCTGCTCTAATTCTCTTTCCAATAAGATTCTATAAATTTTTGAAATTTTTTCCCCTCATTTTTCATTAAAATTTCATCTAGTTTGTTCTCTTCTGATTCCAACCCTGTATTTTTTATATCCATTTTGAACTTTTATTTGTCGATATGGAAACCAATTCATTTTGATGTTCTGCTCTTTTAATTCTTTTCTGGTCTTTAACACTGGAACTCTTCCTTCCCATCTTATTAAATCTGTATACCTTAATATTCCTCCTAGTTTTGATTCTGTTATTCTGAAGGCTTCTTGGGGTGACATCCACGTTGGTAATTTACTATGAATTTTTTTATTAATTTTCTGCTATATTCTAATCAAGGATTTTCTCGCGTAATGGTCTCTGAACTCTCTATCTATCTCTGCTTTGTTGTAACATAGGTATCCATGTCAACCAAAATTTACATTGAATCCTTCTAATTCTAATTGTTTATGATTTTTCAGTTGAATCCATTCTTTTATCCATTATAGGCAGCATGTTTGATAGTATACTTCCAGGCGTGGTAGTCCGAATCCTCCTCTCTCTTTACTATCTTGGAGTATTTTCTTTTTTATTCTTGGTTTCTTTCCTACCCATATAAATTTTGATAGTTCTTTGTTCCAGCTTATAAATGGTTTTTTATTATTAATTATTGGGAGATTTTGAAACAGGAACATAATTTTTGGAAATACCGTCATCTTTATTGTATTTATCCGGCCTAATAATGAGAGGTTGAGTTTATTCCATTTCTGCAGATCTGTTTTAATTTGATTCCAGGTTTTTTGGTAATTATTATCATAAAGTTCTGAGTTTTTCTTTGTAATATATATTCCTAAATATGTAACTTTTTTATCAATATTGAATCTCAAGAGTTCTTTCAACTCTTCCTCTTCCTTTTTGGTCAGATTCATTGTCAGTAATTATGATTTATTTTTATTAATCCTAAAGCCAGCTACTTGGCCATATTCTTTCAGCTCTTCTAACAAACTGGGTAGAGTATCTTTTGCTTCTTCCTAAAATACCACCATGTTGTCCACCAAAGCTCTTATTTTATATTCATTCTTCTTGATCTTTACCCCTTTATCTGGTTTGATTCTCTAATTTTATTATTCAATATTTCCAATGTCATAATAAAGAGAAAAGACGAAAATGGGCAACCTTGTCTCACTCCTTTAGATATCTCGAAGGAGTTGGATCTTTCCCCATTAATTATCAGATTTGCTTTCTGATCTCTATAGACGATCTCTATCCAACCATATTCTTCTATACTGTTTTTCATGAACTCCCAACAGATGTTCTCAAAGGCCTTCTCTGCATCTAGGAATGCCATTGCAAACTTCTTTCCTGGATTTTTATTGTAGTATTCTATGCAACTGATAACTGTCCTTATATTTTGTTTAGGACTTCTTCCTGGTAAAAAACCTGTTTGGTCCTCGTGGATGTAATCTTGGAGTGTCTTTTTCAATCTTCTACTTAGTATTGCTGTGAAAACTTTATAGTCAATGTTCAGTAGTGATATTGGTCTGTAATTTCTAACATCCTTAGTATCTTTCCCTTCTTTGAATTATCTGGCTTTATGGATGATAAGTCAACATGAGGTCATTTCATCACTGGTCTTAAAATGGCTGGTTTTGCTTGCTTGTTTTTAGTAACTTCAAGTGATTAATACAGATTTTAAGAATAAATGTACACTTTAAAACTATATCCTTTTGAGATTCCAAACAAACTTGTCAATAGTGCTGTTTAAGGCTTTTAAAAACGTTTATGAAAATACCAGTTTCCAGACACCCTCCAGATGTGTTTGAATACAATTCCTGTCATCCCTCCAAGCATAAGCTACGTGAGATGTACTAACATATAGGACCTTTAGCCTAGGAAGTAATCATGTAAATTCCTCATTCTGTTACATTTCCAACTTGCTTATTGGTTAAACCAATACTTCAGCCTTTGAAGTTTGGTTGGGAAATCAGCTTTCAGATCATTGAGGCTGTTATTGTTTTCCTCATTAAAAAACAAGCAAAAATGAAACTATATATATATATATATATATATATATATATATATATATAGGTGTTATTCGCACAGAAACCCTTTAAGCTTACAATATACTGTCCAGACCACTTTTTCAGTACTACCTCATATATTCTTCTTTGAAATTATTTTTTCTGTGAAATCACTTTCGCTTTAACTCATAAACCAAACACTGGGACCCATCCAGACTGATTAAAAAGAACAGAAAATCCCAGATTTTTTTAAATCAAAGAATGTTCTGTTTGTACCAGAATATCTTCTGCCAGTTCCTAGTACAATCAGAGACTTTTTATACCAGCTCCCCAAGTCAATCTAATTTATCCCAGTATAACATCAGAAAGAACAGGAACAAAATCTGGGACTTTTCAATCAAACTGGATGCACCTCATGTCTCTCTTTACAAGACATAGACAACCTCAAACCATAAACAAGAATAGGACTATGTCCACCCCTTCCTCCTGTACCATTTTATGTGCTAAAAAAATCACTCTTTTGAAATCCTCCTTTTTAAAAAATAAACCTTTTTTTAAAAGAAATGCATCACAGATCAGCTAACGCTGAGATAAATGACTAGGGGCGGGGCCAAGATGGCAACCTGGTGGCAGTAGGAGCTCTTCCAGAGTCTCTCTCGTTTGTTTGATTTATTACTAGTTCTAATCACAGTCTTTAATCACTATCTTATTGTTTTATTGTTTTATTGCCTCACACCTCTTAATTTTGTTGTTTTACTATTTTGCTGGACATTTTGGCTGCCAAGTGCTGATACAATTACAGTCTGCCTAGTTTGCAGCAATTCCTGCTCAGATTCCTGCTGCCTTTATAAGAATTTCGCTATTCATCGATAGAAACTGCACCTGCTCTCTGTTGAGTCATTACCCATGACTTCAAGGAGGAAAGGGACCATGTCACCCCCAAATCTGAGCTTATCTTGTTCTGAACAATGTAAACTGGATGACTTCATAGTACAGCAACCCCTCCCTGCAGCTGAAATTACAACATCAAAAAGGTATGGACCTCTTGCTGAGGAATGTGAGTCTGTAATTGAGGAAAGTAAGCCTGTACTTGAAGATGCTGGCATTACACCAACAAGTTCTACTGATTCCACCTCTGTGGATATTGAACTTTCTAAGGAACCTTATGCAGAATTATTACTTCAACAATGTCTATTAACTGCACAAATATTGCAGTTAATTAGCCCTAAACTAGACTTTGTGCTGAGCTCTATCTAAATTGGTGTCCTTGACTACACAGAAGCACTCAGATCATAGAAACCTGGAAAATCCTCCATTGTTTCCCTCCCAAGATATTACAAATGGATCACATCCACTTATCAAAAGAAGTCAAGATGTTTGCTTTAACTCAGGAGGTTCAGATAAAATAGTTTCACAGCAGAATAATTGTGGTTTGGTTTTACAGCCATTTCAAGCTGTGACTGATGTCTATTCATTCAATGGCCAAATCCCATTCTGGTGTTCAGTTTCATGGGCTAATCTGAACCTCAAACAGATTTTAAACATCAGCTTCTCTTATGTGTCTGCTGTGGAATTGTTATTTTCCTGCTCTGCTTATAAAAGGTTTCTGTTACATTTCACCAGATCTACTATCCCCAACTTGCTAATAAAGAAACAAATGCAATTGCATGCTTTTGGGGTCTTTCCATTACCGATTTTCAAAGACTCCTGTATCAGACCATTTATCCCTATTAAGTGTTGTTCAGCTTCACTTCCCGTGCTCCAAAGTTGCCTTACTAAACACCCAGTCTTACAGACCCCAAATCCAAGCTTGCAGCACTCCCAGTTGATGTGGCTGCAACAGAAGAAATCTCATTTGATAGTTCTTCCAAGCTCTCTTCCTTAGTTCAAAAAGACTTGCCTGTGAGATCACACCAGCTTGAGACAAGGTCTTCTAACCTCTGCAGTTTTGAGCAAGAGTCACTTCTTGATATCAAACAATCTAGGCTGGAAATATATCAATCTTGTGACCATCTTTTGGATGCTGGGCTCAATATCAATACAGAATCTCTTGATTTAATTACTTTTGATCAACACACACCAGGGAAATCATCCTTCATACCTTCAGAACCAAGTCTCTCCTCTGTACAGTAGGCCCTACACATTTGCAGGGGATATGTGCAGAGAACCCTCACAAAAGTGAAATAATCGCGAATAACTTCTCCCCCAGAACTCCTCCTTTCCTGCACTCTGCTGCAAACCTCTGCCCATGTGCCCATGCTGACCATCGTCAGCAGCAGGCAGGAATTGGGAGGGGGAGAAAAAAATATTTCCTCCCTTTCGCCCTCTCCCCCCACAGTTGGGCAGATCGCACCGAAGCTGAGGGCAGAAACATGGTGAGTGGAAAGGAAAGATATTTTCCTCACCGCTTGCCATCTCCTCCCTGCTGCCGCTTGGGTGGTCGCTCAGGGAGCTGTGGGTGGGTGTATGGTGAGTGGGAGGAAAAGATCTTTCCTTCCTGTTTGCCATGTCCCTCCCCCACCGCTTGGCCAATTGCTTGGGGAGTGCAGGCAGGGACATGGCGAGCAGGAGGAAATCTTTTCTTGCCACTTGTCATCTTCCCCACTCCCCTGCTGCCGCTCAGGCAATTGCTCAGAGAGCTGCAAGTGGGGACACGGTGAGCAGGAGGAAAGGATCTGTCATCCCTTCACCCTCCCACCCATCCCCTATTGGGACAATCACACCCACAGCGGCTGGCAGAGATCATGAGGGGGAGGAAACAGTCTTACCTCTCTTTCACTTTCCTGTATCCTCCACTAGGGAATGGGAAGGGTAGAATGGGGGGAGGCAAGGCACCATGAATAATCAAAACCGTGAGAGTGAAACCCACAAATGTGGAGGGATAACTGTATTACCATCAATAATCCATACAAGAGCTATAATGTCTGCTCCTCCCAAACTTCAGTCAGCAGGAGTCAGCACTAACCTCAGTTCTGCTAGATTGCAAAAAGTGATTCCACTGTCCAATAATGTTGGTTTTGACTCTCAATCACCTTTGCTGACTCCCAAAACTAAAGCATCAGTAAATGCGTGTATTAGGAGGGATGAAGAGAGTCTTCTAGATCAGATTAGCCCTGTAGAATGATGGTTGTGGCCCCAGGAGGATTCCTATTTAAGGATTATCTCCTGGAATATTGCATGTTGGGCCAATAAAAGTGGAGATAGCAATTTTAGTCAATATATTTCCTCTTTTGATATGCTTCTGCTGCAGGAAACATAAGCAATGGATACTATTCTTTTAAATGGTTTTGTTACTTATACATTGAAACATGAAAGGTCATGCTAGGGGAGATGTTACCCTGATTTCTGGGGTCCCAGGAGGGACACCTCGACGTCCTCACAATGAGGAATGGGAATTAGCAGAGCACAAGCTAAGCAATACAAGAAGCAGGGCAACCTAGCGAGATCTTGAACCCAATGTCTACGGGGTCAGGCCAAGTCAAGGAGCAAACAGAAGTAAATAATAATTGTTTTCTTTATTCTTGATAAACACAGTCAAAACGTACGTATGCAAACACTCACACAGACCTATTGAAAGAAAGGTAGGAGTTGGACAGAGGGTTTTTAAGAGGGATTTTTGCATTGGAAATACTACACCTGTCCTGAAGCCCGGGTAGTCTGTAGAAAAGTCAGTGGAAATGGAGTTTCTCAGCACACGGAGCTGAGGGGAAGGCTTGTCGAACGAAGTGACAGCAAGACGGGATGGAAGTTGGAGCGATCCAAAGAAACATTCAAAATCAGTGAGTCTTATAGGGGAAAATGTGCCTGTAGGCTAGTCTGTTCCCAGGGAACAATAGGTTTTGGGCTGGGGACAAAGCCTCTGAAAGGTCAGTATTTTGCATGATTGAGTTATGACAGCATTGTCAATAGAGTAGACAGTATGCAAACGTGGAGTGCTTGACAGTTGAGTATTCGGCTCGTCAAGTTGCCCGCTCAGGGCAGGGGGTCTTTTGCACACAACGTGCGTACATAATATGATCTTAAAGAGTACTTATCTGGAGGTCTCCTAAAGCTGCAGTCCGGCTATTACTGGCCTGCCTGGATCTGTTTTGAATGGTTCAGCTATTTTCGGCCGGGCCTGTGTGCATGCTTGGCCGGGAGCCTCGCAAGCACGTGGAGAGGAATGGGTAGTGAAGGCCAAATCCTTGATATCAAATGATATCTAATATGCCACAAGATCAGACTAGAAACTAGAGTAACAGTGGTCTTGCAATTTTGGTGTCAATCTCACTGATGGTCAAGGTAAATGTATTAGAAAAGTGTGAACAACCTGCTTTTGGAAGGCATCTATGTCTTAATTCTAGTAGTTTTATTTTTGCAACTGTTTATATCCTCCCACTTAAATCTAAAGCTCAGATTGAGGCTACTTTGTGCAAAGTAGAGAATTACCTTTTCTCATTATTAATAAAGTTTTCCAACTCGTATGTATATATTATGGGAGATCTGAACTCCAGGATGGGACCCAATAATACTGAGCTAGAAGACAAATACCCAATTTTAAATAAACTAAGGAATAATAGGTCTGTTCCTTTCAGAAACTCAAAAGATCTGAAGTCAAATTTTGCTGGTTTTTGTTTCGCCCAACTCCAGCTTAGACTGGATCTACTGATTCTAAATGGGGTGGCTTCTAAAGATAGCTAGGGTGAATTCACTTTTTCGAGCCTTTTTGGTTCCTGTATGGTGGTTTACGCGCTGGTTTCTATAAATGCCTTACAATTAGTTTATCAGTTTATCACAGATAGTGATCACCAGCCTTTAATTTTTCCCATACTTGTCGAAGGATCTAAATTTCCCAAAGTCACTTAGCAAACTCAAAGTCACTTAGCAAATGCTGCGACTGGGAGCTCACACAAGGTAAGAGCCAAATGTTCAGCTGACATATGTAGTCAAGCGGAGGCAAGATTGAAGTCAGAGCCTGCAGAGATCAGCAGTATCATTATTGAGGCCTTCGAAGATCTAATTAATCTTCTTCAGAAAGACTTAACCTATGTTGCTAAATCAGGTTATTCCTGTGCAATTACCAACAAGTCAAAAAGTCCCATTCGGTTTGACAAGGAGTGCCAACTAAAGAAAAGAGCATTAAGAGACTCCTATATTTGTTACAGAAAATCAGGGTCAAGTCACCTGCCTCCAATTTACTTTCAGTTAAAAAGGAAATACAAGATCTTATTAACATATAAGAAACGACAACATGAATGTAACACTTGGTCTCTACTGCCGAATGCTTCATTGAATAATGATGTTAAAACCTTTTGGCAGTTTTATCAAGAGCCTTACACTCTCACTCTGGAGTCCCAAGTTGTGTGATTCCAGCACAGGTGTGGGAGGATCATTTTAGCCCTATCTTTACTGATACTGGCAGCTTTGAATCAGCTTTTGATGATGCTTATGATGCCATTATTTCTGCTACCCCCATTTGGAACCCAGTGTTTATTGATGAAGTTGTTGACTTAATACACCAGCTTAAGAATGGTAAGGCCCCAGGTACTGACTACGGTCCCTCTGAAGTTATCAAAACAAGTCAACATTGTTGGGCACCACTTTTAGCTGCCCTTTTTACTGAGATTAATAACTCAGGTAAAATTCCCTCTGGTTGGAAGCAAGGTATTGTAGTACCAATCTATAAGAAAGGTCCACCAAGTGAACCAGGGAACTTTAGACATATCAATTTGCTTTCCATAATGGGAAAATTATACACATGCTATTTGTGAAATAGATTGTCTTCCTTTCTGGAGTAAAATAATACTATTACAGAGGGACAAGCAGCATTTAGAAAGAACTATTCAACTACTGACCATTGTTTGGTTCTTTTCCACCTTCTCAAGAAATATCATAAATTCCTACAGGGCAAGCTGTTTGATGCTTTCATGGATTTAAAATCAGCCTTTGACTCCATCTCCAGAACCAAATTGTGGGAGAAACTGGATAATGTTTTGGTTGATAAAAGACTCTTTTGCCTTATCAAGGCCTTGTATAGCAATAACAAGTTACAGCTTAGATGTGGCAACCAGGGACAGCTTTCTGGAGAAATATCTATGCACAGAGGAGTCAGACAAGGATATATCCTTGCACCAACCCTGTTTAATATATTCATAAATGATCTTGACAATACTTTGATGGACCCCAACAGACACTTGCTCAAACTTGGTAGCAGGAAAATTCCCATGTTCCTCTATGCTGCTGCTGCTGCTGCTGCTGCTGCTGCTATTATCTCACATTCTAGATCAGGTTTAAACCATTTATTAAGGAAGTTTCTAAATTACTGCTCACAAAATGACCGAAAAATCAATTATGGGAAATCTAAAGTCTTGGTTTTTGAGAATAAATTTTCCACAACATCAATGGGCATACTCTAGAACAAGTTAGAAGCTTCCAATATCTGGGGTTGATATTTCATCACACAATCTCTTGGTCTACTCACAGATCTGTTATCTGCCAGAAAGCACAAGCTAGTCAACCGGCCATTCTGTTTCTTTTTCACCAAAGGGGGCCTGTTTATACTATCTGCTATTAAAGTATTTAATGCTAAGACAGCTGCCCAACTGCTGTATGCTTCTAATATTTGGATCGATGGATTAACACCCAAGTTAGACAAGCAACAGGCAATGTTTTTGAGGGCCCTCCTTCAAATCCCCAGTTGTGTTCCAAATTGTGTTTTGTTGTTAGAAACTAGGGATGGGATGAATCCAGAATTTTCTGAATCCAAATCTGGATCCGAATCCCTGGAAGTTTCTGGGAATCCACAAATCTCACGAATCTTGAATCTTTTGAATCCTTTTTTAAAAAAAGGTTTATAAAGCAAGGGAAAGAAGGATAATCTTGGGCAAGACACACTCTCTCAGCCTTAGCAAAAACCTAGGCAAAGGCAAACCTCCCTTTGAAGAAATCTGGCCAGGACAATTGTCATAGTTTTGCCTCAGGATCTCCCCAGATTGAAAATGACATGAAGGCCCTTTCTACATAGGCAGGAAAATGTGGATTAATCCCACATTTTCCTGCCTGTGTAAACAGGGCCACATACTACAGCAGAGCAATAATCCAGGTGAGGGTGCTTCTTTTCTTTTCCCACCTTGCACATAACATAACCTTGCACCTGTGACTAAGTAAAGTATGACTTTCTTTGTTGTTCTCCAATCTTCTTGTCCAATTATGTTCAACAAATATATTTCTGGAGACATTTCATATTTTATATTTGGAATCCTTGTAACTGAATCGTGTATTCTTTCCAATATTTCTTTGCCATTTGACATCTCTACCACATATGATAATACGGTCCAATCACTTTCCCACATTTCCAACACTGTCCACTTCCTTTATGAGTTATCTTCTTCAATTTTTTGTGGTGTCATGTACCAATGGTACATCATTTTATAAACGTTTTCTCTTAGATTCAGGCATAGCCTAAATTTTATATCTTTAGTCCATATTTTATCCCATTTGGCCTCTTCTGTATTATGTCCAATGTTTTGTGCCCACTTTATCATAGGTTCTTTGATCTGTTCTAATTCTAATTTTCCCATTAATAACACTTTGTATAATTTAGAAATTCTTTTAGTTTGGTCTCCCAACAGAATTTCATCTAATTTATTCTCTTTTTCTTCAAATCCAAAGAATTTATTATCCATTGCAAATCTTTCTTTTAGTTGTCTGTATGGGAACAGTTTAATTCGTGATTTTGATCACTTAGTTCTTCTCTGGTTTTCATCATTGGTTTCCTTTCTTCTCATTTAATCAAGATTTTATATCTTAGCAGCTCTCTTGTTTTTGTTTCCATTATTTTGAAATCTTCATTTGATGACATCCAGGTTGGTAGCTTATTGTAGAATTTCTTATTAATAATTTGCCAAACACTTATTAGGGATCTTCTAAGGTCGTGGTCTTTAAAATCTCTATTTACTTGTGTTTTTCAATAACAAAGATAACCATGCCAGCCAAATCTTATATTCTAACCTTCAAAGTCCAGTAGCTTATTATTTTTGAAATCTATCCATTCCCTGATCCAACCTAAGCAGCAGGCTTGATAGTAGACATTGAAATGAGGTAATCCAAAACCTCCTTGTTCCTTACTGTCTTGTAATGATTTCAGTTTTATTCTTGGCTTTCTTCTTACCCAGATAAATTTTGTTAATTCTTTATTCCAAGTTGTGAAGGGTTTATCATTATTTATTATTGGGATATTTTGAAATAGAAACATAAGTTTGGGTAATACTGCCATCTTTATCGCGTTGATCCATCCCAGTAATGACAGATTGAATTTATTCCATTTCTGTAAATCCATTTTTATTTGATTCCATATTTTCTGATAGTTATTATCACATAATTCTGATTTTTTTCTTCATTATGTAAATTCCTAAATACTTTATCTTTTTTTCAACACTGAAGCCTGACATCACTTTAAGTTCTTCATTCTCTTTTTTTAACAAATTCATTGTCAATATTGTCGATTTATCTTCACTTTGAGGCCTGCTACTTGACCATATTCTTTAAGAATTTCCGTAATCTTATGGAGTGAATTCTTTGGTTCTTCTAAAAGTAATACCATATCATCAGTGAATGCTTTAATCTTTTGTTCATTCCTCATTATTTTAACTCCTCTTATTTGGTCGTCTTCTCGAATTTTATTATTCAATATCTCCAGTGACATGATAAAGAGTAAAGGGGAGAGTGGGCAACCTTGTTTCACCCCTCTCGATATTTGAAATTGTTTTGTTCATTCCCCATTGATTGTCAATTTTGCCTTTTCATCTTGATAAATGATCTCTATCCACTTTTTAAAATTCTCACCGTAGCCAGATTCTTTTATCATTTTCCCATAAATCTCCAAGAGATGTTGTTAAATGCTTTTTCAGTGTCTAAAAATACCATTGCAAATTTTTCCCTGTTTTTCCCCCCATAATATTCTATACAGTTTAACACTGGTCTTATATTTTGTTTCATATTTCTCCCAGGTAGAAACCCTGGTTGGTCTTTGTGGATATATTCTTGTAGAATCTTTTTCAATCTTTTTGTTAGTATTGTTATAAAAAATTTATAATCAATGTTTAATAAAGAAATTGGTTTGTAATGTTTTACATCTTTAAGATCTTTTCCTTCTTTTGGTATTAAGGTTATGTTTGAATCTCCCCAGGTTCCGGATTTCCCTTGTGTTGCAATTGTCTTTATCGTCTGGAAGTAAGGAATTGCCAATTTATCTTGAAACTTTTTATAATCTGTTGCTGTGAAACCATCAGGGCCCGGGGATTTCCCTTCCTTCAAGTCTTTTACAGCTTCAATTATTTCATTTAATATTATTGGGGTTATTCCTTGATTTTATTTATATTCTGTTTCTTTAGAAATGTTTCAATCTTTTGTTTTTGTGAAAAGTTTGACTTTGTCTCTTGAAATAGGTTTGAATAGTATTTAACAAAAATTGTTTTATCTTTTTTTGGTCAGAGTGAATTTTTTCCCCTTCTTTTATCTCTGTGATTATATTTTTCTCCCTCCTTTTCTTCAGTTTATATGCCAGCCATTTTCCAGCTTTGTCAGCCTGTTCAAAATAGTTAAGTCTCAAATATTCAATTTTTTTTCTATCTCTTCTGTTGTCAGTTGGGACAATTCCTTTTGAACTATTTTAATCTCATAATTTATCTTATCCATGTCTCCCTTCAATTCCTCTTGCTTGTTTTGCAACTCCCTCATTAACTTCTGGATCTTTTCTTCTTTTTTCCTTTTTTGCAAATGTTGTTGGAGGAAGAAGTCTCTCTAATGGCTTTACTTGTGTCCCATATTATATGCATTTTTGTGTCTTTTTTTGTATTCTTGTGGAAGAAGTTTTTCAGAGTTTCTTTTGCATTTTGTATGATCTCTTCATCTTTTAAATGATTATCATTTAATCCCCAGTTAATTTTTTTTTTTTTTTTAGTTCTGTAAAGGTTATAATTACTGGATTCTGGTCGGACATCAATTTTGGGAGGATCTCAGCTCTCTTCACATCTTTCTTTAAATTCTTTGATACTAATATATCAATCTTCGATAATAATTGGTGAACATCTGAAAAGAAGGTGAAGTCTTTATCCAAATGTAGAGATTTCCAAGAGTCTGTTAGCATTTGCTTTTCCATCATTTCAAAGAAGGTTTTTGGAAGTTTCCCTTGTAGTTTCTTCTTGGTTGATTTGATATTTGTTTATCTTTCCCTATATCTTCCAATTGCCCACCAGAATCAAATTATCATATTCATATTCTTGAATTCTTTCATTCAATTCTTTATAAAAAATTTCTTTATTCTCATTTGGGGCATAGATCTCAATGAATAGTATTTCAAATTATTAATCATAATTTCTATACCATTAATCCCTCCTCCTTGATCTTTAAAAATCTGTTTTTCTGGGATCTTTTTTTGAATGTATATCGCTACCCCTCTTTTCTTTTTCTTGTAAAGGATAGTGAAACATTCTCCTAGTTTTTTGTTCTTCAAATATTTCTCATCTTTTGCACTTACATGGGTTACTTGGAGGCAAATTATTTCTGCTTTGGTTCTTTCCAAATCTTTCCAATACTTGCCTCCTTTTTTTTTTTTTTTCATTTTGTAAGATCCAATGGAACTTTTTTTTTTATATTATTTTTATTAAACAACATCTATTAATTCACAATGCACATTTGTATTATCAAATTTACAATATAAAAACAAGCTTACATATCGTGTATTTCATACAATCTGTACAATTCTCGTATAACTTCCTCTCACCTCTCAATAGAACTTCTATTTTTCTAACTTATCGTGATCTCAATAACCATATGTACTCTAATGTAGACTAGCTTCTTAACTACATGTATATATATATGTATATATATATGTATATATATATGTATATGTATATGTATATATACAAATACGTATATAAAATATAAATCCAATTTAAATCGAGTCAGCATGCACTTGTTCCACAATTCTTCCCCTATTCGTTCTCTATGTCTAATTTTCCTTTTATCATTGTCTTAATTGACCTCAGATTCTCCAATTTTTTTGTCTGTTTTTTATCTTGCAGATTAAGTGTAAGGTCTTCTAAAATGATAAATTCTAAAACTTTTTGTAACCATTCTTGTACATCCGGTATTTCCTCTTTTTTCCAATATCTTGCATACACAATCCTGGCTGCTGAGACCATATACAGAATTATATATTCATATCTAGTATGTTTCTTATCAATCTGGTGCAGCATGTTCAAGAGATATATTTCAGGTGTCATAGGTATCTCTATTTTTAAGATTTCTATCATTAATCTGTGAATGTTTCTCCAGTAAACCTTTGCTTTGGGACATTTCCACCACATATGATAGAAAGTTCCAATATCTCGCGAGCATTTCCAACATGCTTTATTCTCTAATTTGTAAATGTTTGCCAATTTCGATGGGTCTAAATACCATCTGTGAAACATTTTGATGTAATTTTCTTTTAAATTCTGGGCTAAAGTAAATTTTTGTGTAATAGCCCAGCTTTTTTCCCAATGCTCTAAGTTTATTGCATGACCAATATTCTGCGCCCAAACAATCATAGATTCTTTAACTTTCTCAGTTTCTAATTCCATATCTAGAAGGTATCTATAGAGATGTGATGTTAAATGTTCTCTTTTCTCAAATATTATTTTCTCCCATTCGTTCAATTTAAAGTTTGTCTCGATTCCTTCTATTTTTAAATCCATTTTGTACCTTTCTTTTAATTGCATGTATAGGAACCATTGACAATCCCAACCTTCTTCAGTCAATTCTTCTCTAGTCTTAATTCTTTGGTTTCCTCTGGTATCTATGATTATTAGGTCTTTGTATGTAAGCCATCTTCTGGATTTTTGTTCCGATCTCCCCATCAGCGCCTCTTGAGGTGAAATCCACAATGGCATTTTCGAATATATTTTCTTTCTCCAGTATCTCCAAATTCCGAATAATGGTTTCCTTATATAGTGATTAAGGAATTCTTTATCAACCTTTGTTTTATGGTACCAAAGGTAACCATGCCATCCAAATCTTAAATTTGGGCCTTCAAGGTTAAAAATTCTCTCATTTTTCAATTCTATCCAATCTTTGATCCAATTCATTCCATTTGCAAAAAAATATAGTCTTAGATCTGGAACATTACAGCCGCCTCTTTCTTTTCTATCTGTTAATATTTTCCATTTGATTCTTGGTTTTTTGGCCGCCCATATAAATTTCGATAAATCTTGTCTCCACTCTTTAAAGTACTTGAAATTAGTAATAATTGGGAGATTCTGAAATAAATAATTTATCTTTGGAAGGACCATCATTGTAATTGATGCCATTCTGCCCAATAATGAAAGCTTCAGTTTTGACCAATTTTGCATTTCTCTTCTAATCTCTCCCCATTTCTTGATATAATTGTTCTCAAATAGTGCATTATTTTGTTTAGAGATTATAACTCCTAGGTAATTAATCTTCTTCTCTTCTTTAATACCCGTTCTTTTTTCTATTAATTCTATTTCTTCCTTTCTCATATTTTTGGATATAAACTTTGTTTTCTCTGATACTTGCCTCCTTTTAAACTGCAAATTTTTCCTCGTATGTTCCAAGAAATTATCTTCATCTTATTTCACCCTTTCTTTTAATTTCTTTTTTCTTTTTTGATTGTTCTTGTTCTTAGTTTGTAGTGTCTGTTAATAATTCTTCTGTTCTTCTCTGTAGTTCTTCTTCTTGGTCTAAGACATTTATAATTCCTTTCCTTTTTTTGTTTTTGACTTTCTTGCTTTTGTTTTTCTGCTTCTTGGATGCAAGTCTCTGTTTTGTAATTACTATTCTTTATAACCCTATCTTTTCTTTTTTCCTCTTCTGTATTTAAACAATCTTCCTGAAAATGTTTCCTACAGAATTTTTTAGCTTGTTCTGCTGATGAGATCTTGTATGGTTTCTCTTTGAAGTAGAAAAAAATCCCTTCTGGAAAATCCCATCTGTATCTTATACTTATCCATTGTAGTTGTCTTGTTAAAAAGGAATATTCTCTTCTTTGCCTTAAAATTGGTTCTGGAATGTCCTTAAATATTCAAATCTCAGAATCATTTATCACTATTTTTGTAACTTTGTTCTAATATCAGATCTTTTGTCTTTTCTCTTGTAAACAACTATGTCACATGGCAGTTGTTTCTTTCTTGCTGTTGGTGAGTCCACACGAAACAGTTTATCTATTTCCAATTCAAGTTTTTCTATTCTTTGTCCTAAAAATGTTGCCAGCATTTCAGTTACTTTCTTGTATAGGCTTTCTCCCTGTTGTTCCCGTAGTCCTCTGATTTTCAGACATTTATTTCTGCTTCTTAATTCTAATTTCATTAATATCTCTCTATCATTTTGTTGATCTTTTCTTATAGTCGTTGTTTCTTCTTCTATTTCTTGAGTCTTCTCCTTAAGTACCTCTATTTTCTTATCTATAATTACTATGTCTTGAATTATTTTTTTCAAATTCTGATTCATATTTTCCATTTCTCTTTTAAAATCTTGTTTCATTTCTGTTCATGTCTCTTTTAGTTCTTCTTTTATCTCACTTCTCAGTTTTTGAATTTCTTCCACAAAGAGTTTGATATTAGGATATATTACTTTACCTTCAAATGATGGTCTTCTCCCTTGTGCTTGAGTTTGGGTTTGTAATTGCAACTGGATTGTCTTCTTTAGTCCTGATGCCATATCTCTCCTATTTTGTATTTCTTATTTCTCCTCTATTTTAAATTCTTGCTCTTGTTATTCTCTCAGCCTTTAAATTCCCTCTTTCTCTATCCCTTATCTTTATTATATCTTTTCCTTTTCCTTGTCTTCTTCACCGCCTCTTTCACCTCTTCTCCCTTCTTACCTCTCTTTTACTTGTAATACTTTCCTTTCTTAAACCTCAACCCCTCACTAATATCCCAATATCCCTGGGGACTTCTGTCTATTTTTTTCCCCCTTTCTCTTCCCTCACTCTTTTTCTAGTAATGGAGATTTAAGATTTATATCTCGTACATTTGTATGTTAGAGAAAGACTGTATTTATTCTTCAATCTATAATTAGCTACGAGTATTCCAATGTTTATCTCTGTTGTTTTTACTATTCTTCTATTTCCTCAATTCCCTAGTATTACTTTTATAAATGTAGAAAATTTATAGAGTATAAATGTAATTAGAAAATGTTAACAAAATTTTATGTATCTACAATGACTATTTCCCAAAGTGTGTGTCTATGAAATATAATATAATATACTCTTTCTTAGGCTAGTTCATCTTTTCCCCTTACTTTTCCTATTTTCTCATTTACTACACTTGCAATTATTCCATTTAATTCACTTAATACAAATTTCCTTTAGGAGCCAATATAGTCAATTCATCATCAAGTTAATATATTCAATATGGTCAATACAACATCAAGCTCAATATATTCAATATTCAATACAATATATTCAATACCCCTTCATATTAATTCCCCCACTTTTCCAGATTGTTATAAGCTGTGACAAGCCTCAAATCCACTTAAATTAATTCCTTATCAATATATGATACTATAAATTGTATTTAGGTCTATATAAGCAAAAAGGAGAAAAGAAACAACCTTAATTGTATATCTATAATATAATTAATTTTGTATTTTAATATTAATATCTATATAGAATCATTAAAAATAAGAAATAAGAATAAATATGTAATTTATATACTTATTTTCAGCTGTAGTTGACTATAGACAATCCCATAAGACAATTTATTCTAATTAATGTCTTATTAGGCTAAGAACTCCACTCTCTCACACACACCAACACACACACACTGACTAAAGTTATATTAATTACTACCTCTCCTATCTACTCCCTCCCTTCACAATAATTCACCTCCTCCCTTTTGTTCCCTTCTAATATGTTCTACCATCGTTGCTAATAACTTCAAATATACTTCTTTCAGCCGTTTCTTCTGCTTTCCCTCCTCTTTCATTGCTGGGTATTTGTCTCTCTCTCTTTTTCTTTTTTGTTTTCCTTTCCTTCCTTCTTCAAAGTTGATCTGTCCTGTGTTTTTCTCTCTTTTTCAATCAATGTCTTTAACATCATTAACGTCAGTTTTAAAATATCTTCTATAACTTTACCCTCAAGATCTAAGCAACGCCTTTTTTCCTTTTTGACGTTCCAAACTTCCCCTGTTGTTCAGTCTCCGATTTCCTTCTCTCTCGTCTCTGCAGTTTGCAAACTTTAATCTATATTACAAATTAAGTCCAAGTCTCTTTTTCCCTTTAATATTTTATTTGTAGTCTTTCTTTTTTATTTTATATTGGTTCTTATATTCCTATATTCTTTCTCCTATATTCTTTGTATATTCTTTCTTCAAAATCAACTTTACCTGACAGCAGTAATCCTTTCTTCCTGTTTTACTTTCATTTAAGTCTGCTGCTTCTGCTAGTCCTCCACCATTACAACTGTCACCTCCGTCTACGTGCTGCCTTCTGTTCCACTCTCGTAAATCAAACAAGTCTCCTCCAATAGATTTTTGAAGTTTAATGAAATTATCAGTCCTTCATGTCCTAAATTCGCCAATGTTCAAATATATTTGAATATCCAAATCAACAGTCCTGCTTACTTTCCTTCTATCTCTAGCCCCCTCTCTTTCCCCTTTCAGCTTGTCTTTTTGTTTCTCCAGCACATGTCTTGTCATTGGACTATTCTAACGTTTCCTTCCACTCTGTCATTATCTATAGTATTAATTCTTGCTTGTATTATAATAATGTTAAGGGGGAGATTAACCCTTAGGTTCAGATGTCAGTTTGACTTGGGTACTCACAGTCTTGTTTGTAAGTTTAAAAACAAAGTTGTTGCTGGTGCTAGGCAGGTTTCCCTGGACTGAGCCCGATGGTGTCCACTCTGCCAACTTGATCCCGTCCACTAACGACTCTTCCCCTCCTGCCTCGTCATTGCTGGGTTAGTCATTGGCCCCGTGAGCTGTTCCGGATCCTCTTTACTGGGGGGATTTTCTCGACCCCTTTTTAAGGATCTTATGATGTTTCCTTTCTCGGGTTCAGTGACAGTCCAGGACTGTCCAACTCAGGCCGCCATCTGTGCTGACATTACAACCGTAAGCTGGTCTCTCAAGTTTTCAGGTGTCCCAGTCTCCCAGGTTTTCAGGAGTACTGGTCTCCAACAAACTATTTGGGTGGTGGATTTGAAAGATTCGGTTTGCCCATTTGGCACAGGGGTTCAGATTCATGAATCTTGAATCCTTCGCAAGGATTCGAGGATTCGGTTGGTCCATCCCTATTAGAAACTGGGGAAATCCCTTTATCGACAAAAGCATGGTGGACAGCCTTAAAATTCTGGCTCAAGGTTAGGGTGTTCAGACTAATCTCAGGTCTACTGTCTTATCTATCCCTGAATGAGTATTCAAGCAGCTGGTCTAAGCTTTTTGCTTTTTGGGTTTTCACTAGCTTTTCTATCTCATCTGGGTTTCAACACTGCTCTCAACTATAAAACAAAGATTGTGGGACATTGCCTTCTGTGAATTGCGCACCTGCTCATATGTATCTTGTTCCCCAAGTGCTGTGTATATACACTATGGCCCTTTTCGCACGGTACCTTTTTGCGCGAGGGGGAGGGCGTCTCGCGCGAGAAGCCTCCTCTGGGACGCCGCCACTTCCCCCCTCATTCCTTGCACAGGCGCTTCCTGCTGGCGCGTCTGTCATGCTAGCGCCCCGCCCCTTCCTTCTACAGGGCACAATGGGAGCTTTAGGCTCTGTGGGGGGAAGGAAGCGTGACCCGGCCGCCTCGCGACGCTCCGCACAGCAGGTAAGTGCACATGGGCACCACGAGCATTGTGCAAGCACGGGTGATTTTCGGCTTCAAGCTGAAAATCAAAGAATACGCTTGGGCACCGCGTCAGCTTCATGAGCACCGCACAAGTGGGGGTGCGTCATGCGGTGCAATGCTCCCATTTGCGTGGCGCTCAAGGGGCGCTCGCGCAAGAAAAAATGAATGTGAAAAGGGTCTATGTTGGGCCTTTTCACATGGCTACTTACCTAAAGAGTTTGACCGTTACCAAATATCATTGTCTATTTAGTAAGGCAAGATGCAATGTGTTTGCCTCTGAATTGCTTTGAGGTAGATTTGCTAGTATCCCATATAATGCAAGACTCTGCCCATGTAGTAACCAGGAATTAGAATGTATGAAGCACATTCTTTTGTCTTGTAGTCTCTACAAGCAAATTCATCAACATAAAATTAATCCATTATTGAGTAATCTACCAGGAAAATCTGCTCAATTCTATGTCAAGTTCTTATTAGAAGACAAGTTTCCGAGTGTGACTTTCTCATTGCAGTTTTCTCTGAGACAGTCAGGATTAGAGATCAATTTGTATCAGATAAAGGTCTGAAATAAGCCTTCTGCAATTGGTTTTGTACTTGAACTGTTTTAATTAGTTTTTACATTTTATATCTACATTCTGCCCAAGTATCTATTGTGCTTTGATTTTATTTGTATATATTTTATATGTATGTATTTTATATGTTTGTATCTTTGCTGCATTGTTGGGTCTTTGGACCGTAATAAAGAGTAAGTAAGTAAGTAAGCTAATGCTGGTTGGTGATTTTCAATAAGAAAAAGGATTTAAGGGACTGGGTCAAATTGTCTCTATCACATTACTTTCCCTGACCAGATTTTTTTGGGTGGGTGGTGTGCTCAGTTGTTGTTTTTTGTAAATAAAGAGAAATAGCCATTCAATGCTGGGTTTGAAAGGAAAATGATTAAAATAATATTTAGCTTTGCTTTTTCACTCCAGCTAAAAGGGAAGTCAGACAAGAGCTTTTGCTATGCTTTTATCCACAGATTATCAGCAGAGCTTATGCAGCATCATTCTATTTCTTTCAGCAATCTAGCCAACCAGGTGGAGACAGCGGTTTAGCTGGAGCTTTTTCCTTTTTTGTCATGATCTCCTTCTGCTCACAATCTACATTAGCCTGCTTTTTTATCATATATGACAGGCTCTGTTACCACGGTTCTGACATGCCTGTTGATAGCACTAGATATCTCTTGATATAAAACTTATTTGGCCTTCACTTGACCTTTCTCTGCCACCCTGCTCCACATGCTTGCAAGGGCCACCGGACAAGCGCGTAAACAGGCGCGGCCGTTAATGGTTGGACATTCCAATCCCCATTTAGGCAGGAAGATTAATGCCTTCCCTTTGCTTCAGGGACCATTTTCTTGCAGACACATCTTGCTTAAGCGTGACTTTACACAAAGACGCTCGGCCAAGAGCCGACACTTTCTTTATGCTGAGCCATTTGCACACTGGCTATACTATTGTCGTCCAGGGCTAAGTTCATCATGTAAAATCTGACCTTTTCCAGTGCTTTTGTCCCACTCCAAATACTCTTTGTTCTCACCAAGCATGGCATGGCCTGTAGACAAAATCCACCCTGTAAAAATACCCCAATTCCGAGCACTCCTCGGAACACTCCGGACTGCTACCCCGCCTTGCTGTCGGTTTGTCCAGCGAGTCGCCCCCTCAGCGAACCATGCTGAGCTTTCCTCCCTGCAATCCTCCGTTTTCTCCAGGACTACAAGAAAAGGTGTTGTATCACCCATTCCCCCCAAAAACTCTCATTTCTAATTTCTAGTTAGCTGTGTGCTTGTGCTGTCTTCTCTTTTATTTGTCCTTTAATAAAGCTATTATTATTTTTGCTATTTTAAAAACTGTCTGGCTGCTCTTCTGACCTGACGCTGTACACATAGGGTTAAAAGATCCCAGCTAAAGTTACCCTGCCTCTCGTTAGCTTAAGAGAGTGCTCGAGTTAATTTCCCCATCTTGAGAGTTTGTATGGTTATTTGGGCGTCCCTCCCGGGACCCCCACAATACAGGGTAACAGCTCTGCCTTCTTCCCATCCACATAAAACTATGCAGCACACTTCAAGACAGTGACTGACAGTCTCTGAAACCTGTGGGCTTTGGCATTCAGCCAAGAGTATTACACAAGACAGAATGGAGAGGAGATAATGATTTGATTGACAATTCAGGAGTTGTAGGCAGAGATGGATGGAGGAATTGGAGCCTCTTTTCCCAGTCTTTGAAGCCTGATGTAAGAAAGGGTGGGTTAGAAATTCCTTCAATTAATCATGCAAATTTATTATCCTTTGAAAGATTTATTTAAGGCATTGCTATCCCAGCCTTCATGATAGTGTATCCAGGACAGCTGACTATTGACACTGTGGGCTGCTTTTGTCATACAAAGAGGTTAGTCTTCTATATTTTTGTAAGTTAAAATGAAAGAAACAAGGTCTATTAATCTATCATGGGCATAGTACATTATTGCCTGGGCTAGGTATGTACAATGACTGTGTTGATTAATTTCTAGTATCTTGATGGTAGTGCAATGATTAGTAGGAACAAATCCTGCCAAATTAGCCTTATATCTTTTTTTAAAAAATCATTCACTAGTTTAGTAGATTGTGAGGATGCTGTGGATATCATTTATCTGGATTTACCTGGATTTCAGCAAAGCATTTGTTAAGGTCACCCATGATATTTTGATTAGCAAACTGTATGGAAGTATGGAATAGGTCGAAACACTACCAGATGGTGCAATCAGTTGCTCAAAGAGTTGTCATCAGTGGCTGTCCTTCATATTGGAAGGATGTCCTAAATGGGGTGCTGTAGGATTCTGTCCTGGGGAAGATACTCTTCAATATTTTTATCAGTAATCTAGATGGTGGGGTGGAGGGAATCCCTGTCAAATTTGCAGATGATGCAAAGCTTGGAGGGATAGCTAACACATTGGAAGACAGGAACAGACTTCCTAACTCACAGACTTTCATTGATTGAGGTGGAGGGTGGGTTAGGCTAGAAAGAGGGGGGCAGGGTGAAATGTCACTTATCTTTTGATGAGAAATACCCCCTCTCCCATGTTACTGCTCTGTAAAGTGTATTGCACCTAATGGACCAATAATGGTATTAGAGCAACAGCATGAATCTGTTCATTGTATATTTCATACTGAAGTTTGATTCATACATTCATGCGTGCACACATACACACACACATACATACGTCCTCTCCCCCCATGTCTCTGTCTGGACTGAGGAGAGGGGCACACCTTTAAAGGCCATGCATGCAATCTCTAATTGTGAGAATGGTGTCTAATCTAGTCTGACACTAACTCGGTCTCTCAGCACTGCAAGAATGTAACACTTATGTTATCCTGTTTACTGGGGGTCCTGGGAAGGACACCTAAATAACCTTACAATTACACAAGATGGGGAAATTAGTCAAGAGCACTAGTTGGCACTACGAGAGGCAGGGTAACACAGCAGGATCTTGTAACCCAATGTTTACGGGGTCAGGCTGAGTCAAGAAGCAAACCGTGTTGGAAATTATGAATGATCTTTATTAAATACAAGAACACAATGTAAGCAACACACGCACACAGATAACTAAGGAAAATAAAAGTTTGAGTATGATAGCGGGATTTTCAGAGGGATAGTTGATTCAGGTGATACGAAACCTGTTCCTGAAGCCCGGAAAGAAGATAGAGAGCGATGCTGGGGTTCAATGTATCTCAACACATGGAGCTGAGGGGAAGCTTGCCAAGCAAAGTGGCAGCAAGGTGGTCTGCAACTCGGGAGCGATCCGAGGAAGGTCTCAGAATCAGGGGTTTTTATAGGGAGAAATGTAACTGCAGGCTATGCTGTACTTGGGGAAAACAATGTGTTTTACGAACGGGACAAAGCTTTTGAAAGGTCAGAATTTAGCATGATTAAGTTAAGTCCGAATTGACAGAGTTAGACAGTATGCAAATGCTCAGTGCTTGGCAGTTGAGTATTCAGCTTGCCAGGTTGCCTGCTCGGGGCAGGGAGTCCTTTGTAAACAGTGTGCATACATAATGAGGGTGTTTGCAGAGAGGTCTCCTAAAGCAAGGATCTGGCTATTTCTGGCCTGCCTGGGTGGAGAATGGAATGTTCAGCAATTAGTGGCTGAGCCGAGTTCTGTGCTTGTCCGGGGGCCTCACAAACACGTGGAGAGGGGTGGTGGAAGTGACCCAAATTATTGATATCAAAATGATATCTAGGGGTATCTCCAAGGAGGCCTAAACTGCAGTAACACTTATCTCTTGTTATTTGTTGAAGTTATATGTTTGGAATATCTTCATTTGGTTTGCACAGCTTCAGCTTGATCTAGCTTGATGTAGTTTTTTAAAATATATCAATAAACCTTTTGCCAAAATACCCCAGATTCAGCACAGAGAAACATGAAGGGTGAAATCAAATTGTTTAAAGATAGTATCTTGCTTGGCTCTCTCTCCCTGCAAATAGCTTAAAAGTTGAAACAGATGCCTCAAGATGCTTACAATCTAAATTTCAGAATTGGAGGAGGGCCATGGGAACACAAGATCAATATAAACCTACACATACAAATATGCACAGACACACACACACACACACACACACACAGTATATAACAGTCAATGTTTGTCTGCACGTTTGTCTGTCTGCGTCAGCATATGATTCGCTGTGTGAGGCAAGAAGACCTTGTATGATTGGCTGGCTATGAACATTCCATGGAATCCTGGGGTTGGCAGTTTAGGGAGGGGCCTTTAGAATTCTCCTCTGAGAGCTCTTGAGCCTCAGGCCGGTTGCTATGGAGATGAAGCCTACCTTCAATAAGGATATCAGAAATCTTTTGGGAGGCATACGTGAGAAAAATTAAAGTGACATACACAACATAGTTACAAGGTCCTCTCACCTCACACAGTAGATTGTATGGGTTCCATACGTGAGGAATCTTAAAGTTGAAATTCAATACAAAAAATGCTCCCAGAAAAACATAAAGCCATTTCACAAATTCAACAGAAACCAAAAAAATCAAAAGCCGGTACACCAGCATCTCCAGAGAACACAGGTTGGATTGGGGATTATGGGAAAAAGTTACAGGTACTGGAATAGGCCAGTTGCTATGGAGACAATGCCTAGCAGCAAGGAGGAGGACCGTGTACTCTCTGAGGAACCCAAATTGTGAATGTAAATAACAGGAACCCAGCCTCCGTATGTTAACAACTATGTTTGGAAAGACGAAGACTTGTGAAAGAAGCAAAGAAGAAAAGGACTAGGGGAAAATAAAGGGAGTGTGGTAAAATTTCTAAAGATCCACACTTGGAAAGCTCAACCTATCGTATGCCACAACATTTACAGGGCTAACACATTGCAAGCAATGCCAGTATACAAGAAAAACAATCTCGGATCCACATTTTCAATGGATCCCCCTTACTATTCTCTTAAAACTTTCATTTTAAAAAAAAAAAGCATAAAAGGGCTGCCTTCTCTTCTTCTGTTAATATCCAGACCCATACCCATTTCCCGAGCAAGTCCCCGGGAGAGCAAGGGCGGCGGAGGGCTGTGGCCGGCCGGCCAGAAGCAGGGCAGGAGGAGGGAGCCAAGGAGGGGTCAGGGGTTGGCGGACTGGGAGCCCGCACCCGCCCACCCTCTCCCCTTTGCCCACTCCTTGCTGGGCCCCCCCTCTCTCTTCCCCGGCCTCCGCTGGCCGTCGAGGCCCAGCCCTCCTCCGCCGCCTTCCTCCCGGAATGGCAGGGGCGGTGACATGGTGGCATGTCCCGCCTCGCCCCCCAGCCCCTCGAGCGGTTGCTCCCGGGCGTGGCCCGCAGCTGTGGCCACGTTGGCCATGGGGCCGGGGTGCTCTCCGAGCAGGTGCACGTGCGTGTGGCGAGAGGGGCCCGACGGGCCACAGCGGCCCCTTCCCCTTCCACAGAGAAGGGAGCCACAGTTCCCCCTGGCCTCCCTGTTGCTGCGCCATGCCCCCTGGGGGTCGCTCCCACAACAGCGGGCCCCATGCCCAGCACCACACCCGGCCTTCTCTGCGTGCCGGACCAGACGGAGGTTTCAGTGTGGTTCACCCCCAGCTTGTACTCGACCACGGCCAGCTGCCGTGGCCATTGTCTCCATCTTCGCCCATGCTTGAGGTGCCTTCAGCCTCGCCCGCCTCCTCAGAGCCCAGCAGCTGCTTAATGCCTTCAAGCAGCTCCCGGGCGCTATACTTGGAGCGATAGGGTTCGGTCTCTGGGTCCTTCTTGGACTTCACGTATGAGAGGTTGAGGGCGCTGTGGAACTTCTCGCAGATCAAAGCCCACTCCGAGGGCACCACCATTTCTTCCATCACTCACTCGGCAGCCTTTCACTCAGCAGGCTTTAACGGCGCCCACTCTCGCCTCTACCATCGGCTAGTCCGCATGCGCGGTTAGAGAGCATGAGAGGGAACGGGCTCCCAGCTCCCGCCGCCATGACTTTCATCCCTTAGTTAAAATGGGGGCGAGATGGTTCAGGAGCATCAGAAGCTCCACTTGAGAAGGGCTTGAAGAGAGGACAGAAAAGACATGGTCCCCCAGAACGTTGCTAAAAGTATATTTTCCACCATTCTAGTGCCTAAAGCTAGTGAGAATTACTGTATAGTCCAACAGCAAGCTCTAGACTAGGTTTCTCGGTTCCTAAGACCATCGGAAATATGTGTTTTCCGATAGTCTAAGGTGACCCCTGTGAAAGGGTCGTTCGACCCCCAAGTTGAGAACTGCTGCTCTATGATGATATTTTGTACTTTCAACAAGATAGTTGGAATTTTAAAATGAAGCGAGATTATTCTTAAGGAAAGCAAAGATCTCAATTGGTTTCCTTATATCCAATTTAAGGACAGATTTAATCAAGACAAGAGAAATGCTGCCACAGAGGTTAGAGAAAATGAGTTTTATTTATTTATACTTGTGTGATGACAATGACCATGCACGTAAAAAAGTGTATAAATGGATTTTGAAACTAGAGAGAGAAGATGAGGCTGTAAAAGAATACATGATAAGGTGGGAACACAATTTTGAACATAATATCCATTGGGAAGTATGGGGGGAAATGTCATCCAAAGATATAGAACAAGGCAAAATGCTAACAGGGGACAGAGAAAAGGCAGAATTACTCAATGCCATGGTCTTCTCCAGAAGGAAAACAGAGCTCAACCTGGAGAAAATGAAGCAAATGTTGTTGTACGGGAAATGCAGCACAAAGTGAAGAATCATGTAGGAATACCTGACTAGTTGAAGTGAATTCAAGTCTCCAGAGCCAAATGTGTTACATCCAAGGATATTAAAATAACTTTCAGGAGTAATCTAAGAACCACTGACAATAATATTTGAGAATTCCCGGAGATCAGATTTAGTCCCAGCAGACTGGAGGAGGGCAAATGTTGTATCCTCTCTTTAAAAGGGGGAAAAAGAGAACCCAAGCAATTACCACCCAGTCAACTTGCCATTAATACCAGGAAAGATTCTGGAACAGTCATTATATAGATGGTCTGTAAGCACTTAGAAAAAAATGCCATAACCATTAAAAGTCAGGATGGGTTTGCCAAAAACAAGTCATGCCAGACTAATTCCTCTCTTTCTTTAAACACAGAGTTACTACTTGGTAGATGAAGGGAATGTTGTGGATATCACATATCTTGATTTTGGTAAGACCTTTGACAAGGTCCCCCATAATATTCTTGAAAACAAGCTAATAAAATGTGGGCTAAACAATGCTATTTTTAGTTGGGTTTGTAATTGGTTGAATGACCAGTCTCAAAGGTTGCTCACTAACGGCTCCTTTTCATCCAGAGAGAAGTGACTAATAGGGTCCCACGTGGGAGGTCTCTCCTGGGCCCAATACTATTCAATGTCTTTTTCAGTAATTTGGATGATCAAATAGAGGACATGATTATCAAAACTGCATATGACACCAAATTAGGAGAGTAGTTAATACCCCAGAGGACAGTATCAGAATTCAAAATGACCACAACAGATTAGACCTCTGAGTCAAAACTTAACCAAATGAATTTCAACAGGGAGAAATGTAAGATACTGCAATTAGACAGAAAAAATGAAATGCACAAATACAGGATGGGTGACACCTGGCTTGACCACAATATATGTGAAAGGGATCTAGAAGTCTTAGTAGACCATGAGCGGAACATGAGTCAACAGTATGATGTGGCAGCTGAAAAAGCCAATCAGCTTCTGCATCAATAGGCATGTAGTGTCTAGTCTGAGGGAAATAATAGTACGAGTTTATTCTGCACCTGCAATATTGTGTCCATTTCTGGGCACCACCCTCCAAGAAGGATATTGATGACTGGAAAATGTCCAGAGGAGGGTGACCAAAATGGCAGAAGGCCTGGAAACCATGCCCTACGAAGAACAGTTTAGGAAGCTGGGTATGTTTAGCCTAGAATAGAGAAGGTTAAGAGGTGACATGATAGACATGTTTAAAGGTTTGAAATTACATTAAATGGAGGATAGGGCGAGGTTGTTTTCTGCTACTCCAGATACTAGGACACAGAGCAATGGCTTCAAATTACAGGAAAAGAGATTGCATCTAAGCATTAGGAAGAACTTCCTGATGGTAATAGAAATTTGACAGTGGAATGTGCTGCCTTGGAATATGGTGGAGAATTCTTCATAGGTGATCCCCATAGTCCTTTCAAATATGTTGAAGACTATATTGTGCAGTGTCATGGAGGAAAGGATAATAGTTGATGGACTTGATTACTCTTCCTCGCCTCTCTGTTACATCATGGAGCTTCATTCATAGATGAAAATGGAACACCTCTCATTAGGACCGTACATCACTACTTACTTTTCCCTCAGCATAGAATCACCTTCCACCACCACACATCTCCTCTTCTTCTGGGAATTGACAAGATCCCTACTATCCATGGAATCCTATGTGGCTTCTGAGAAATAAGGATGTTGTCCCTGTGCCTAGGCCACATAAACATGGATTAAGGAGGGAGCATGGAATTGATTACGTAGCTCCAAACTTGCAGCATGGTTCTTGATGGTTGTACTTCTTTGTGTTGTACTCTTTCAAGTAACTGCTTCCTGTGTCTACTATCTCAAAGGAAGGAAGGAAGGAAGGAAGGAAGGAAGGAAGGAAGATTCATCCTCCAGGATAATTTGAAGTGTAAAAACATAGGCCTCAATCTGCTGCAACTTTTCTTCCAGCAAGGCAATGAGCTTGCACTTGCTGCAGACATAGGACTGCACATCATCTGATGAGAAAACCAACATGGCACAGATGCTTCAGTCACTGCAGCAGCTCTCTCCATCCATGTTCAGTTGTCCTACCTTGGCAGTGGCACAGCAGTTCAGGCCTTCCCTTCAAACTCCCTTGTGAAATACTCACACAAAATGCCTGTTTTCCTCTTCCTTTCTGTCAAGCTCCAGAGACTGAGGCAGCAGCTATATATATCTAATGGCTGCTAGGTCAGCCCCCAACAAAGTCAGTGAGTGACTCCCTTCTTCACAGCAGAAACCTTGTCCATTTATACCATGTACTCAGGGACAGCGTACAGCCCCAAACAAGCAAAAACATGCACAGAAGCATCTGAATAGTTCAGCCAGACATCCAGCCTTGATTCCATAAACACAATCTCACTTTCATCTGTCTCTGCCTACTTAATTCAGTCTTTGTATTTAAAAACTATAAAGATTGGGGGAGATATCTTCTAGCACAGAAAGCCAAATTAAGTGTTTTAATTAAAACCTTTTGTCCCGTTCAGGTGATCTCTGGCTGCTAATTACCAGTGATGTATTTAAGTCTTTTACTCCAAGTCTCAAATCTGAAAGCCAACTTTATACGTCAACCTCTATTCCAGAATTTCTGGACAGAGTCAAATAAAGTAAGTTTTAATAATTTAAGCAGAGTCAGCCCTCCGCATTTGCAATATCTGTAGCTTTGCAAGTGGAGAATAACACTCCCCTTTTCCAAAGCTGGAGGCTTTAGTTCCAATGAGCATAAAAAAGTCTGCAGCTTCAGAAGTGGAGAATAGAATCCTTCTCACTCCCCATTGCTGAAGCTTCAAAAGTTTAGAAGGAAGGATCTTTCCTTCTCTGGCTTGTTGCCTAACACATTTGCTCTTCCCCTCTGAGAAATGCACCCACACTTCAGCCTTGAGACAAATTGTCTTGTGACCAGTAGGCGAAAAGAGATGGAAGCATTGTTCAAAGTCGTAAGGTTTCTGGATGAATGTGTTATGTTACTGAACCAAGGGCAGAAAGTCAATCACTAAAAATATACAAATCTCGAGTCAAGCCAGTTCATCATTTATTGCTGAGTTGAATCCGAATTGAGTCACTGAAGAGACTTGAGTCTGAGTCAATCAACTCGAGTCTACATCACTACTAATTACTACTGTTAAGGTAATGATCGTCCTTTCTGCATTTCACTTTCTTCTCATCCCATTGATAACATCTTCCACCCACAAACCCAAGTAGGGGTATAATCTGCCCATTGCAGGAACACTCTTTGCATTTTATGAAGTGAGCTACTCATCACAGATGTTTATGCCAAATAAAAATATTTAGTCTTTAACAGACTACAGAATGTTTTGGATATTTTAAAAATAAACATGTTGTTGCTCTTTGGGTGGGGTTATAAGAACATCTAAATAGTGTTGAAGAAGCTTGGTTTTGTGGGATCACTTTGAAACTGAGGGAGGAGGAGCCAAGATGGTGACAAGGCAGCAGCTGCTGTAAGGAGCTCCTCTGAAAGTTTATCCTTTTGCTATCTTCTGTTGGAAAAGCCCCATATTGTGGATTGAGAGGAGCCCCAGCTGGAGCAGAGCTGGTGTTTATGGTTTTATTATCTTAGCCACACTCCAAGGACTTTGTAATTGACTATAAACATAAACAACTAGACCTACTTGACTGAAGAAACACCAGGCAGATTTTGCAGCCCCATTTGCTCTATAGAAAAATCCAGGGAGTGGCTCTGAGTTGCTTGGAAGAATTAGGTGTTTGAATTGAATAGCTGGAGTTTTTGTATTTGAGTATAGAGTGGAAGTTTGAACTGATAACCCAATGGGAAATAAATGCCGGAGATCTAGCCCATGTCAACCTTTGGCTAAAGCAGTGAAGCAGCTGAAGATTGATGAACTTCTAACAGCTAACTGTCCTGTGAGTAATTTGCCTATTTCATCTACCATTACTCTAAAGAACAGGTTTGCTGCATTGAGTAATGAAAGCCCTGAGTTAATTCAGGAGAATTGTGACTCCTCAGTCATTTTAACACCCCTTACCTCAGAAGACGATTTGAATTTCCCAAAGAACTCCAACCCTAATTACTTAGTTGAACAATGTCTGTTAACTGCTCATTCGGTGACAGCGATATTTGAAAGTTTGCAAAGGGTTTGTAATAAAATGAATGGTGTGGAATGTGCACTAGAGGAACTTACAAGGACTCTATCTCAACCTAAGAGTATTTCCCAAGTAGGGAGTAATATGGGAGAGAAGGCTAGTAGATTCAAGGGTGATACTGAATTGCAGAACATCTTGCAACTACAATCAGTTTCTCAATTGAAGGAAAAACCTTGTAGCTCAAGGATCTTCCAGCCCACACAGGTTATTCTACAAATTGCTCTGATTAATATTAACAGAGCAAGATGGGATTCACACAGAGTAGTAAAGACCTCTTTAAGACAATTGTTAAATATAGAACTTCAGAAGCTAGACTTGAAGGAAATCCACTGGTTGCCAGATGTAAGTGGTCAAAAAAGAGTACATCCCACTTTTGAGCGTGCTGTGATCCCACTCATGCTATTTAAAATGAAAACTTTCCTGGCTAATTTCCAGGTTTTTCCTATAAGAGTCTTCTCAGAAACAACTCTTCAACCCTTGTTTCATCGAAGGATAGTATCACAGGCCTCTGAAAACACTTCTCAGAAAGTCAACAATGTATATCTAAAAGGAAAGTATGGAACAAATAGCAATATGACAGTAGATACACAAATAAAAAAAAACCAATGCTTCAACATGTATCAGAATATAGAGATAGCCATTCTAACAGCAGTGGTACTTTAACTCTTCTGGTTGAATTTAATTCCCAATGGGAGGAGGTTAGAACAAGCTTGACTTCCCTACATGACAAAATTGAACCACTGAGAGACTCTCTTAAGAAGGATAACATCATTATTCAGGATAAAGGAGATTCTCTTACTCCAGATGTTACCCTGTTTACTGGGGGTCCCGTGAGGGACACCGAAATGTGCTCTCAAAATATCTAAAAGTGGGGAAATTAGCAAAGAGCACAGCTGGCAATGTGAGAGGCAGGGCAACGCAGCGAGATCTTGAACCCAATGTCTACAGGATCAGGCCAAGTCAAGGAGCAGACTGAGGTTGAACTAACAATATTGATCTTTATTAAAATACAATCAAACAGTGTATGCAGCACACTCACACAGATAACTATAGAAAATAAAGGTGAAAGTGAGACAGAGGGATTTTTGAGTGGGATAGTTGATTTGGGTGATACTACACCTGTCCTGAAGCCCAGGTAGATCACTGCGGAAGTTTGTAGGTGTGTAGTCTCAGTATGTGGGACTGAGGGGAAGGCTCACCAAGCATAGCGGCAGCAAGGCTGGATGGAAATTGGGCGCTATTCGAGCGATCCGAGGAAGGTCTCAGAATCAGGGGTTTTTATAGGGAAAAATGTGGCTACAGGCTATTCTGTACTTGGGGAAAACAATGAGTTTCAGGCTGGAGACAAAGCCTCCTAAAGGTCAGAATTTAGCATGATTGAGTTAGTTTCAAATTGACAAACGAGTAGGCAGTATGCAAATACAGATTGCTTGACAGATGAGAATTCTCATAATCAGGCCTCCTGCTCAGTGCAGGGAGTTCTTTGTAAGTAGCATGTTACCCTGTACTCTGGGGTTCCCAGGAGGAACGCCCAAATAACCAAACAACAAACACAACTTGGGGAAAATTAGCTGGAGCACTCAATAAAGCAAGCGAGAGGCAGGGTAACGTAGCATGATCTTGCAACCCAGCGTCTATGGGGTCAGGTCACTCAAGCAGTCAGACAGTTTCAAAATAGCAAAAACGATGTTTTATTGAAAGACAAACAAACAGTAAAGACACCACAATCACACAGCTAACTAAAGAATTGGAAACAGGCATTTTTGGAGGGAATGGGCGATACGACACCTGTCTCGTAGTCCTGGAGAGATATGAGGATTGAGTTCGTGGATATGGAGTCTCAGTATGTGGGACTGAGGGGACAGCTCGCCAGACAAAGTGGCAGCAAGGTGGGATGGAAGTCCAGAGCGATCCGAGAGGTCCAAGGAAGCCCTTGGAATCGGGGGCTTTTATAGGGTGAATTGTGACTGCAGGCCATACCTTACTCGGTGAGAACAATGTGAGTTTGGAGCAGGACAAAGCTTTGGAAAAGGTCAAGTTTAACATGATCGGCTTAGCGCTGAATCAACAATAGTGTAGCCAGTATGCAAATGCAAGGTGCTTAGTTTGGCTTTGTAAGAATATCAGCTCGGAGCTGAGCTCCTTTGTTAGTGTGGCGCTTAAGCAAAAAAGTGTTTGCAGGAGAGGTCCCTGAAGCAACGGATTGGCTCTGTTCTGTCTGCCTAGGTGGAGAGTGGAATGTCCAACAATTACAACGATCTGGCTATTTCTGGCCTGCCTGGGTGGGAAATGGAATGTCCAGCGATTAGTGGCCATGCCTAGTTTCGTGCTTGTCTGGGGGCCTCACAAACACATGGAGAAGGATGGTAGAAGAGAGCCGAATTATTGATATCAAAGTGATATCTAATGTCACCCCAAGTGCGGCTTAGGAACTGCAGTAACACAGACTCAACAGTAAGCAAAAAAGTGTAGGGATGCTAAGAAACTGCATATTTCTAAATTCAAACTTCATAAGGAAAACCCAGAGGATATGAGGGTAGAGGAGCTGTTGCAATTAAAAAAAGAATATAAGAAATTGATTAAGGTTTAAAAGAGTTGTGCACAACGAGCATTATGGGAACAACTTATTAATGCAGTAAGGATGAAAAATATGAAAATCTTTTGGCAGCTCACGTCAACAGCAACCAGAAGTTACACCACATGGGCAGATTGCCATATCCCCTCTGGAGTTTGGGAAGCTTATTTTTATGAGTTATATGCCATTAAAGAATCCCCTACTTTTCAAGTGAATCGTATTACCAGGAGTTTGCCGGAATGGCAACCAGTATCAATTGCTGAAGCGACAGAGCTTATAAACCAACTTAATCCAGGCAAGGCCCCAGGTGAGGATGGTATTCCTCTCGAGCTAATCAAATGCAACATAGATTGGTGGGCCCCAATTTTGGAAAATCTTTTTACATATATTGATAAGAATGCCCACATGCCATCTGATTGGAATACGTCTATCATTATTCCAATCTTTAAGAAAAGCAAGAAGGATAATTCAGCAAATTATTGCCCAGTTAGTTTGTTATCTATAATTAGTAAAATCTATGCTAGACACTTATATTGGAAATTGCAATATTGGATGGATAAAGAAAATGTTCTGGCTGATGAGCAAGCAGGTTTTAGACCAGGAAGATCTACTTTGGACCAGGCCCTGATCTTACAACATCTGGTGGAAAAATATTCTAGTAAAGCTAAAGAGTCTTTGTTTGTAGCCTTTATTGACCTTAAATCTGCCTTTGATTCTATCTCTAGAGATAGATTGTGGTACAAGTTAGAAGCCTCTTTGGTAGATCTTTGCTTATTATTGCTTATTTACAAGCTATACAAAAATACAGCCTTGAAAATAAGGTGTAATTTGGAAGGTCAGCTGTCCAATAAAGTCTTTACACATAATGGAGTCAAGCAAGAATGTATACTAGCCCCATTGTTATTTAATTTTTATATTAACTCAATGGTTGCTGCTTTCAGTCAGTTAGATTTTCGCCCTCCCAAGTTAGCAGGTAGGCATCTTTCAGTGTTGCTATATGCAGATGATGCAGTAATATTGTTGCAAACACCCATTGGCTTACAGAGAGTGTTGCGTGCTCCTACACAGTATAGCCAAGAGGAAAGAATCCAAATAAATTCTGAGAAAACTAAAATTATGGTGTTTGCAAAAAGACCAGAGCTGTATAAATGGACAATAAATGAACATAGGATTGAACAAATAAGGACCTTTAAGTATCTTGGCGTTGTATTCCAGTCAAATGGAAACCATAAGATACATGCAGAATATGTTGCACAAATAGCACAGAGATCCACATCTGTACTTCAAATTTTTTTTATATACTAAAGAAGGGCAATATGTTCCAGCTGCCCTAAAGTTGTTTCAGGCCAAATCTATTAGTCAACTACTTTATGGTGCTCAACTAGGTCCTTATTCTTCTCTTACTACCTTAGAAATAGTTCAATCAAAATTTCTGAGGGCCATCTTGCTTGGGTCTGCAATGCAGATTTGCGGTTGGAAGTGGATTGCCTGAAAGTTGAATCTAGGGCTTGGTTAGCCATTTTTAGTTTTTGGCTGAAATTAAGTTTTCGAGCAAGTGGTTTAGTCTCCTTAGTATTTCAAGATAATTTCCAATCAGTATGGGAAAAAAGCCATTTCTGCTAAACTTAGATTTTATGGTTTTTCTGAGGAGTACTTTTTACATGTGGGATTTGACGTAGCTAGTCGAACCCTTAGACAGTGAATTATGGATATGGAGAAGCAGCACAACTTAGAGGCAACTTCAAATAATGTACTAATTGACACTGCACTGATACCCTACAAGCCAGCTAATTACTTTTATTTACTTTTAATATCAAATCAACGTAGAGCTTTTAATCTTGCTCAGTTAAATGCTTCGCCATCAGCAATACAAGAAGAGAAGTTTAAAAAGATTCCATATGATCAATGTGAATGACCTTGCAATTCTGGTGAAATTGAAACGATAACTCATGTTCTTCTGCACTGCCCTTATTATTTTGAAATCCGGGAAACATTTATTGAACCATATATAAAGGCATTTGCTGGACGTTCAGAGGCCTTTTATACTCTCTTATTGATGTCAGGGCAAAATACAGGGATGTTGACCAAGATAGCAAAATTTTGTGCCACTGCAATTAAAATTCGGAAAAATAAGATTTTAGTAAATGTTTAGATTTTATTATAGGAATAGCTACCTATATTTTATGTTTTATATTACATATTTTATACGATGTATGTTTAGATGTATGTATATCACATATGTAGATGAATTTTCGAATATGGTCATTGACTGCAATAAAAAATTACTTTACTTTAATTACTTGGTTTTGTGTGTGTGTGTGTGTTGAAACGAATGGGTTTTTTGGTAAGAAATTTTTATTAAAAAACAAAGAGCGACATTATATAACAATATGTCAAACTAAGAAAACATAACAATAATGATAAAAACAGTCATACATAACAAAACTTTAAGCATCCTGGAGTCTGCAGTTTAGGGAGGGGCATTTAGTATTCTTAGCCAGAGAGCTCTTTGATCTCAGTAAACTACAAACCCCAGAATTCCAAAGGATGTTGAAAGAGGTATAATAGCAGTATGACAGGGCAGGGTAGAAATGGCCTAAATGTCTGTATGTCAACAAATTTTGGGGGGGGAAAGCTTCTTGTACAGAAATCTATAGTGGAGATTTGGTGCATACTATATTTTTTCCCAAATTCTTAGTATGGCATGCCTGATGATATGATTGTTAAATTAATTTATTTTGTCTGTGTTTTATGATACTGAGGCACATGCACAAAATAAAGGTTCGTTTTCGTCTTGAAGCACTTTCCACCTGATTCTTGGCTTTTTACCATGCCTTACAAATTTGGTTAGATCTCTGTCCCAGTTTTTGAAAGGTATATCACTACTTATAATTGGTACAGTTCAAAATAGGCCAAGGCATATTTGGAAGCGACAGTGGCAGGAGGCTTAGCCTGGGAAGGAGATATCAAAGGAAGTATTGCGGCTGAGCAATTGTTTGAAATTTCTGCCTATCTAGTAACTAAACAGGGCTAGCTCGAACTCCTCTGGGATTGCACAAGGGCTTCCATGGCAGAAGGTATAATTTCTAGGTAAGCTTGATCCATAGCATCCCTCACTTTAAATATGAATCAATGTCCTAAGCAAACGTTTCACAGATCAGCCTGGGTGTTACCACATCACAGTAAACTTTCCTTTCATATGCTTTTGTGGTGTTTTGGTGGTGAGCATTAGTGGCCTGTGGTCCGGGCAGTGGACTGATTTGGCAGTAGTGCACGTCCTCAGGTTTGTCCCAGTGACTCTAACTCAGAGGAGGGATTAGTTATTGAAGAATTTGGGGGGGGGAGACAACTGCATTGAGAGTTGGAGGCTCTACTATAATTTATGCTAACAGAAAATGATTGAGTTTATACGTGAGCTTATAATGGGCTTATAAATGAGCTCATGAATGATAAGCTGTCCAATACAGACTGAGCAAATTAAACAGGTAACTCAGTAGGAAAAATAAAGTTCTGTAAACCAGTCTGTAAAGCAGATAAAGATGGAAATATTAATTCATTGATTACTTGCTGCAAGTGACAAGACTACAAAGCTTCTTAAGGCCATTTCCGCACTATACTCTTATAGTGCTATTATTCCACTTTCAACATCCTTCAGAATCCTGTGGTTTGTCGTTTAGGGAGGGGCATCTTTGGCCTCAGTAAACTACAAATTCCAGAAATCCACAGGATGCTCAAAGTATAATAGCAGCACTATAAAAGTGTAGTGCGGAAATGGCCTTAGAATCACGCCTTGTTCCAAAGGCTTATCTAGGCTGGAGAGTGGGCGGGATTTCACATCCAGAAATTTGTAACATGTAGGACTAACCAAATGGGCAGGGTACTTTAGCAACCATACAAGAAGGAAAATATACTGTAATGCCCCAGCACCCCCAAAAACCATGTCCCGAGGAACCTAATTATTTTATATCAAACATAGTGAGCCATAGAGATATACTGGAAGGTCATGTAGGCAGGAGAGCTATGAGATCAAAAGAACTCTGTTTTCTGTCATACATCCTGGGGTATCTGGCAATTGGCTCAACAGATACTTGAATGGATTTTCAGCAGTGATCAGGACAATTACTCTCTGTTTTACAATGCAAAACAGCCTGGAATTTGACTCCTTGAGGCATGCATCTCCGGAGAGATACTGATCTTACAGGAAACTACAAGAATGTTTGGTTGTATTTTCTTTGAAGTACAAAGTTGAAATCCATCTTAATAAAAAGATGCAACTCTCTGGTTTCATAGGACATATAACTAGGCATTTTCTGATTCTTTTCGGAGTTTTTATGAGATTCTTTTGGAGAAGGTTTGAGAGCTTAGAGTTAGGAGTTCTCTCAGATCTGCAAAACAATGAAGCTATTAAACTCCCTTCAGCTCCTAAAGGTGTGGCTGAGATCGTTTCTCCCAGCTGAAGACTTCTGGATTGGTACAGTATTAAATCAAACTCTTATGTCTCTTTCTCTTTCCTAATTTTCATCTCTTTCTAACTTTCTATAGTCTTGTATGCTTGAAGCTGAGTGATTGTATGAATTTTAACTTTCTATAGTCTGGTATGCTTGTTGTAGTGAGTGCAGTTGAGTGATTGTAGGGACTTTATATCTATGTCAATAAAATACTTAAATTTGAACAATTTGTGTGATTTTTGCCTGGGCCTGACCCCATAAAAATTGGGTTAAAGATCCTAAATACCCTGTCCTCTTTGCATGGCTAAAGGAGTGCTCAGAGCTAATTTTTTCCCCACAAGAGACAATTTTGACAGCTTTTGGGAATCCTTTAAAGGAGTCCTAAGCAAACAGGGTAACAATACACAATAATTATATTAGGCATTAGCAAACATTATAATAGAATTGGTAACACGGAAAGAATTTGCTTGTAATTGACAATTATCTCATAAATGACAAACAGGCTGATATACGCTGAGCAAGTTATTGCAAAGTGATCAATAGTGAATAAAAAGGCTGTGATAAAGATGGAGAAATTGGCTCCATGGGCACACTTGCTAAAAGAGCAAAGGTTATATGTTTTTTAAAACCTGTGATTGTCATATCTATGGCAGAGCAGGTAGTAATTCACAAGCAGCACAGCTCCTACTCACGAGGTGAGAGTCAAAGAATGTCCAAACAGAAAGGCAGCCTAGAGCAAACTAATCCGAAGGGGCAAATCCAAACTGTAGTCCGAACTACAGAGTTCCAAGACAACCAGATCCAAGAGCACAGCACAAGGTTTCAGGACCAAAGAGACCAGTTGCTGACCCTGGGAGGAAAGGTCAGCTGGAGCCCTCTTTTATCTATGGCTGCTGTCACCACGGTGTTCCTTCATTGGGGCTGGCTTACTACTTAAATGGGCCAAGCAACGCAAGCCCTCCCTTTCACAGCATCTCTGCTGCAAGGTAGGTGTGTCAGCTGTGTCTTCCTCTGTTTGTTCCCCTGGCTTAGGCCCTTGTTGTTGTGTATTATCTCTCTCTGGACCAGCATCTGTGGACACTTCAGCCTTTGGGGAGTCAGAATCCTCCTCCTCGCTGCCACAGTCTCTGAGGCAGGGCATGACAGTGATGACCATGGAACCTCTATAGAGTGTAATGGACTGGATTTCTCTTCCAGAAAGTTTTATGGATGAGGCTGATCAGTTGTGGTCTTTCTAAAGTTTATTATGAAACACACAGCCTTATCACACTGTTACTGTGACTTCTGGGGGTCCCCTAGGGGGACACCTTGATTTGTTCCAAAAATGCAAAGACTGGGGAATTAGCAGAGCACTGGCCTTGGCAGAACAAAGAGCAGTGTAACCCAGCAAGACCTTCAACCCAATTTTTACAGGGTCAGACCAAGTAAAAGCCAGCCAATCAGATCAATAATGAAATTTATTCCCATGCACAAAAGCAAGTCACTTACTCAAACACACAAGGCCTATTGAGAAGGGAAAGAAGTGAGAGCTTATAGGGGATACAGCAGAGAGGGTGTAAAGGTATAATACTACACCTGTCCAGAAGTCTTCTGTCTGAGAAGTGGTGAGAAAGAAGGACCTCAGTGAAGAGAGGCAGCTGAAGGGAGCACCCAGCTAACAGAGTGCTGGTCTGCTAGTGTGGGGAGTTCTCCGAAGAGGGTCTTGAAAAGGGGGACTACTTGTAAGGCAGAGCACACCTCAGGGGCAGACCTTTTCCTGGGAAAAGCAATGGTCAAAATAGAAGGAAAATACCACACAATAGCAACTTGATGGCTTGCATGATTGTTTCATATAAATGGACCTCGCCCTCATAGGATTTGGAGATTCAGGCATTGCTCAACAGGGGAAAACCCGGTAATTCCCTCAAGTTGGCTTTTTGTGGCTGAGAACCCTTTGTGTGAACGTGACTTGCCTGAGGTCTCCTTGGGAAATGTGACTGGGGATTATCCTGGCCTTGACCTATGTCTGGTTGCTTGACCTATTTGTCTACGCACCAACCCAGGCAACCTCTCTGGCATATTTTTGATATTAATCAAATTATTTGATATCAATTAATATTTTATATTCCCCCAGAATGGGGTCTGCCAAGGAGATAACACCACTACACTGTTATAGCACTATTATTCCACTTTATGTGCCATGGCAATATCACATGGAACCATGGGATCTCCAGTTTAGGGAGAGGCATTTAGAATTCTCAGCCAGAGAGCTCCACTGCCTCACCAAACTACAAACCCCAGCATTCCACAGGGTACAGCCAGGGCAAGTAAAGTGGAATAATAGAGATATAACAGCATAGCGTGATAGGGACCAAAGATTGGAGATTCTCTAAGTAACTTCCAGTCAATATTTGAATTAAAATATATAGCCTTGTGGCACCTTAAAGGAAACAGTCAAAATTTGCATTGGCTAGAACCTGCTTTATGAGACACACAAATTTCTACCCTGACTTGGAAGATATAGGTGTTTTGTAATAGGTAGAAATATCTAGAGCAGAGCAGTGGAGCTTCTCTCCCTCTTAATTGTTTGAGGTTACAGCATCCCACAATCCTTTACTACAATGGCTATGTTGGTTGAGGTTTCTACAAGTCAAAAATTTGTGGAGAACCAAAGGTTGCCCAGTCTATAGGGGAACAGCTTGGAAAAGAGTGCACCAATGTGTTTCCTGTGCAAGCCTATAGATTGCTACTCAAAAGTAATCCTCACAGAGTGTGTGCTATTCTGCTTACTTCCAGATGAGACCATATAGTCCTGCAGCCTTAGTTTCCTTTGGATCAGAGAACATGGAAGATTTCAGAGCCCTTTTCAAACACTTGGCCCATCTGATCATGCACATGGAGGAGGAAGGGAGGCAGACTCAGCATTCCATAATGCTCCTCCGTCTGGGTACACACTGGCACTTCCCCATGGGATAGGATGTAGAAGCAGAGCTTTGGAAAAATACCTAAAAGTTTGCCACTGAGATGCCATCTTCTCCACTGTGAATGTTCACTGAACATTCAGAGGAAAACCTGAATGTCTGAAAAGGGCTAATGTGACTTTGTTGGATCAGTAGGCTAGAACACACCTCCAGTCATGAGTCAGCTCTCTCTATTCCTCTATCCAGCCAAACGCATAAAACTCCTATCTCTTCACATACAATCTCACAAGTAATAAGATTACTCTCTCTATATAGATGAACTGCTCATTCTGAAAACTAAAGGACATCAACTATCTGGTCCCATTATTCACAGACAAGACACACCCAAAGACTAGATAATACAGTCATTGGCAGTAACTGCATGTTTTTACCTGATTACAAACATGATGGTACAAACATAAAAAGAGGAGTAGGCTCCTTAGATGCACCTCTGTAGGACATATTATAGGGGTTTACCCTCTCAGGATTTTTCTTTCAATAGTCTGTCATGTCCTGGGCAGAGCAAATAATTAAACAACTAGCAGCAGAGCTAACTCACAAGGCAAGAGCGGGGAAATGTCAAAACTGAGTTCAGGTTCCTGAGCAAACAAATCCAAAGGGCGAATCCAAGCCATAGCATAATCAAACAGGCAGAGGTTCAAGGTGATCCAAATGCAAGAGATCACAGCACAGGGCTTCACAACCAGAAAGATCAGTTGCTGACCCTGAAAGGGACAGCTGGGTGCTCCTTCACAAGTGCTTGTTTGTTACTTAAATAAGCTGAGCGGTGCAGCCCCTCTTTCTGATGTCATCTCTTTCACACGGTAAGCATCTGTGTTATCTCATCTTTGATAATTGTTCCCCTTGCTCAGGCATCTGCTGCGGTTTGTTATCTTCTTCTGAATAAGTTTCTGGAGAAACTCCTGCCCCTGGGAAACTTCTGCCTCAGATTCAGAATCCTCCTCCTCACTGTCTCCAAGGAAGGGCATGACATAGTCAGAGCAATTGAAAAATATTAATCAGTAGTGGCTGTGCAAGTGCTGGGACAGCTAACTGTCAACTTTTGTGTTTATCAGGAGGCAAAGGTACAGGAGAGGTATCAGGATCTGGACAGCATGACTTGATAAGCTATGATATTGATCATCTTATCTGCACAACTGCTCAGTTATTTAAAAGCTCCAATTAGGCTATGTGTCTTCCAAATCATCTATCCATTCTCACTGGTTCAGTATGTATCCAGAGTCAGCAGCAGCACAACAGAAATTACTTCAATTACTGGCAGCAAGACTGTCTATGCAAAGTATTGGCAAAAAAATGGAGACATTTCACAATGTTTAATGAGGCAGACTTGATACTGTAAACCAAAGCTGGGGCAGATTTGGTGTGAAGAGTGCAAGCAGCTCCAAGTATGGGGGGGGTAGCCCTTTCCTGAGATTTCCTCTCCACCAAAGCCCAGCACCAGAAAACAATTTATAACATATTTGTGGGCAATTTTCACTTCCCCAAACTGATGGAAAATATAGCAAATCACTGCATGTGGAATGAAGGTTTACCTATATTCTCCAAAACCCTCACCTGCCACAAGAGGAACAAATAGTCCTTTATTTGGTGCCTAAATTTGACTGAAAACAATTGGGTATGGCCTGCAAGGTTATAGAAATTGACCATACACACAATCTGTTGCCTCTCCATGCTTTAGGATCTTTCCTTTGTGGATCTGCCTCCCACTTTTTCTGGCTCTATTGACAGCTAATTGTAGGGTCACTGAAACTTGCAACAAAAGGGTGCAACGTTTGGTGTTTTTCCATATGAAACATTAATACAGAGAGATAGGAAAAGGTAGATAAAAATGAGGCTGATGTCTTCACAGTCATAGCATGAAGTTTTGGCAAGAAAGTATAGTGTGGTTGCTAGGCGTCCAAATAGGCGTAAGAAGTGGGACAGAATCAGTGTCATCATAGCTGAATAAGCCACAAGATATGGATATGCATTGGGAAAGAGGTACTCATTTCAAAATGGATACAACCATGAACATAAGTGACCTTGGATCCTCCTTATCTAGATTTAACTCTTAGAGACCAAAAAAGTGTTAGTGAATGAAAGGCAAATTGTGAGGTCAGTACATGTTTGTGACATGGCTTAACATCGTTCCTGATCATAAGGAATCATACTCAGCTTTGAATTATCTGGCTTTATGGATGATGAGCCAACATGAGGTCATTTAATCTCTGATTAAATTTTATAGCAGCTCCCCAAGTCAGTCTAATTTAACCCAGTATAACATCAGAAAGAACAGGAACAAAATCTGGGACTTTTCAATCAAACTGGATGCACCTCATGTCTCTCTTTACAAGACATAGACAACCTCAAACCATAAACTAGAATAGGACTATGGCCCTTTCCGCACGAGGCTGGTGAATCGGTTTGTGCTGTTCCTTACCGGATTTTCTGGGTTCAAAACAAGGCGGACTTTCCCTCATTTTCTTTCGCACAGCTACTGCGCATGTTCCATTTTGATTCAGTACAGTACAGTAAATTTTATTGTATTTGACTAAAAGCCATTACAAATATAGTAACCAATATAAAGTATATATACATCCATCCATATAAATATTACATCAGAGAGTCCTGGGCACAGTCTATGGCAATCTCTTTCAAATAATTTGCTCGAATGCTTTTAGCAGCTTTTAGCAGCTGTTTTATATGTAACCAGTGGATCACAATCTGAGAGCAACCAGCAAAGTTTTATGTAAGGAGTCTCACCTTGCAAGGGAGCCAGAATATGTCCCAAAAATCTCTTTCGAGGATTTTGATAAAGGGGACAGAAAAATAGGTAGTGTATGATGTTCTCTACCTCCCCCGTGCCACAAATGCAGATCCTTAGATGTCTTGGAATGTTTCTCTATCTGCCATCTAAAACAGATGTTGGCATAATTTGAAAATGTAGTTCCATGAATGCTGTTCTCAAAGAGGGAAACGTAAGTTTATGTAGGTACTGAGCTCTCAGATGGTTAGGTTTCACCATATGATACCAGTGTGAAAACTTTGATCTTTTAATTACACTTAGGTCCTGCTCATTATTCAACTTAGAAATATAGTCCCTCCCTTTAGTTTTAAATCCCTCAAAGACAAAAATATCTGTTGAGAGACTTTTGGTTATTAGCAGGTCCTGGACTAGCTTAGCCCAGCCACCTATCTTCCATTGCTCGGCTAAGCACAGCTTAGGCAGACAATCATCTGTCATGTCTAGGACCCTTTTATAATATGTAAAAATTGCCAACTCAGATCTTGCTTTTATAGATGGTACACCTAACTCTGTTCTGAGGAATGCAGCTGGAGTTCCAGGTGATACTACCAGCAAGGATCTAAAAAATTTATTCTGGCAGACGTCCAGGTCATTCAGATTCCTATGATTTACCCCCCAAATCTCTACACCATATAGCATTTGGGCCATTATTTTTCCTGAATACACTTTCAAAGCTGGGAGCACCAGTTTCCCCCCTTTGGAATAAAAGAACTTCAAAGTAGCATGGGCTGACCTCTGTACTGTTGTTTTTATATTGCGTAATTGTGTCTTCCAGGTAAGTTTCTTGTCAAAGTATACCCCCAAGTATTTAAAAGAAGGGACCTGTTCTATATTATTGCCACCCAAACGCCATTTAATTTTAGGTGGTCGCTTACCAAAGATGAGCACCTTGGATTTGGTATAGTTAATTCTAAGCTGTTCTGTATGAAAGACAACAACAACAACAACAACAACAACAACAATAATAATTTATATCCCACCTCTCCCAACGGATCGAGGCGGTACTACAGCAATACATAAAATACATTAAAAGCATTAAAACATAACCCATCCTCCCCACCCACCAGCCCATCTAAAACTCCCTAAAACACATTAACTATTAAAAACAACAGGACAGTTGGTGGGAGGCAGTGGAAGTACTAGCCTGGGAAGGCCTGTCGGAAGAGAACAGTCTTGACTGCTTTTTTAAAGCAGTCAAGACTGGTAATATGCCGGGTCTCCTCCAGCAGGCCATTCCATAACTTGGGAGTGATAGAAGAAAAGGTCCTCTGGGTAACTGCAGCCAACCTAGTTCTGACTGGCTGCAGTAAATTCCTCCCAGAGGACCTTAGTGTGCAGGGTGGATTATATGGGAGAAGGCGATCCCACAGGTAGGCTGGCCCCAAGCCATGAAGGGCTTTAAAGGTAAGAACCAACATCTTGTACTGTGCCCGGAAACAAATAGGCAGCCAATGCAAAGACTTCAGAATTGGTGTTATGTGGTCAGTTTTAGATCTTCCAGTGACCAACCTGGCTGCCATATTCTGAACTAATTGAAGTTTCCGGACTAAGCACATGGGTAGCCCTATGTAGAGCGCATTGCATTCAGAGCTCCCCGGAGAAGGCAAGAGATCATGGTTGTAACAGAGCTCAGAGAGGGCAGGGGAGAGTTACAGAATGCACTTCTTCATCCACACAAAAGACTATTCTGGACTTCTGCCAGCAAATGGGAACTAGAGAAACATTTATGGAGAAGACCAAATGCAAGGATAGTTCCACCTCTGCTTTTTTTTGCAACAGAAGCTCTGAACTCTATTCTTACGGGGGATAACAACATCGATAAAGACTTTTTGGAATTCTCAGCAGTGTTATGCGACCAGGAACAGGAACAGGTGGGTAATTGGTCCCTATATTCAGAACTCTCATGTGAAAATTCTTACTCTGTTCCCTCTGCTTATAACACTCCATGGCCTACTTCAAACTCAATACAAGCCCAGCCTTTGGCTAAGGATACAGATAAAGTAGGTTATGAACTTCTTGCAGAAGTGTATATATGTTTACAGGACCAATGCCTCCTTACAGCACAAGCTAATGAGAAAATCTTCCAATCCATGGATGACCTAAGAAAGGAAATCTCTGGACTTAAAGCCAACATTCAGGTCCTAATGTGTCTAATTGAAGCAGGGATTTTAATAACAGCTCCTGCTACAACACAATCTGATCATGAATCTGATAAAAACTTTACTTCCACTGACCTGCAGGTGGAAATTTCTCTTAGTAATAAGAGTGATTTTGGGGGCTCTTCAGGTGACTTTCTGCAGGATTGGGAAAACCAGATTATGGCTCCTTTAAATAAATCATCAACTGGAGTACAGAAGGACGACATATCTGAAATCTCTCATCTTACTCTTTCTGATCCCAACCTGATCATAAAAGATGAATGGCAAGAGGATCTAGCTACTGAACCTGAAGAGGGAAATATTGTTAAGGAGTCAGATGGCTTGGAAGTTGAACTTGAGGACTCAAGGGTGGGAAAAAACCAAACAGAGGAAGATTTGGACCAAATTAGGACTACCATTAGTGAGATCTTTCAGTCCAGTTCTGATTTCTGTGTGTCTATTTTTAATTATTAAGAGAGAAAAAAGAACTTTTATGACGACTCAGTGGAAGGAGTTAATGCTGGCAGCTATGGAAAGGAATGAAAAACGATTCTGAAACTTGATCTCAATATCAGATACAGATTATACTCCCACAATAAAGGCGTGCATTCCAGCTAATACCTGGTGTACTTACTTTAGAAATACTCTGGATGGTGATGTAAATGGGAGCTCTTTCCAAACAAGCACTAAACAAACTCTGCAAATGGTACTACCTAAATGGTCCCCTGTTTCTGAGGAAGAAGTGACTAAACTTATACATGTGCTGTCAGCAGATAAAGCACCTGGTGAGGATATGATTCCAGCAGAGGTATATAAGAACAATTCAGAATGGTGGGTTCCTATTTTGGCTAAACTATTCTCCCATATAAATTCTACAGCTATCTTTCCTGAGGGATGGAAGCAGAGCATAGTTTTTCCAATATATAAGAAAGGAGATTCTAATCAAACCCACAGAATTATCGACCTATCAGTTTGCTGGATATCAGCTCTAAGATCTATACTCACTTTCTCCTTCAGCAGCTGACTAAATGGGTGGAGGAGAAAAATGTTCTTCACCAGGAACAAGCTGGTTTTAGGAAAGGTCATAGCACAGTGGATCAGATTTTTGTGTTACACCACCTAATTCATAAATACACCACAGGCTCCGCTAAACGGCTTTATGCTGCATTCATTGATTTTTCCTCAGCCTTTGATACAATTAATAGGAATCGTCTGTGGAGCAAACTTGTAATGACTGACATTGATAAAAGACTACTCTTCCTAATACAGGAATTATATACAAATACATCTATGAGGGAAATCAATATAACAAAAGGAGTTAGACAAGGGTGCTTACTAGCACCCCTTTTGTTCTGATTCGGAGGAGTGCGAGTTCATGAATCCACACTGCCTCCGCCGTGGCCACTCCTGCTACTCCCCTCACCCTGCCCCGTCGGCTGCAATTGGCCTTTTTTTTTTTTGCATAGTTTAGCACGTCATTGCATACATGCATACTACCCCCTGGCCCCTCCCATGAGCCCTCCCCTGACCACCAATTCGCATTGGCGCAAATGTACGTGTCTGCACCACTGTGAAAGTACGAATCGGATCGATCTGGAAAATTGGAAAGCTGATTTCTTCCACTTTTCAAATAGCACACTTTACCACCTCATTTAGTTGGAATTATGTGTGGAACGAAGGTAAATAAACCAAACCTAGTCCGCTCCAATGTGCAGAAGACCTCCGTGGCAAGACATATTGGCCTGCCTTAATAACTGCATGCGGAAAGGGCCTTTGTCCACCCCTTTCCTCCTGTACTATTTTCTGCACTAAGAAATCACTTCTCTGAAGACCATCACATTTTACAAACTAATTTAAAAAATCATCATGTATCAGGTAGGACTGGTTAATGATTTTCAACAGGAAAAAAGGATTTAAGGGACTGGGTCAAATAGTCTCTCCCACATTACTTTCCCTGCCCAGATTTTTTGGGTGGTTGGCATGCTCAGTTGCTGTTTTTTGTAAATAAAAGAAATAGCCAGTCAATACTGGGTTCGAAAAGAAAACGATTAAAGTAATATTTAACTTTACTCTTTCACTCCAGCTGAGGGGAGATCAGACAAGACTTTTGCTATGCTTTTATCCACAGATTATCAGCAAGGCCTGTGCAGTTTCATTCTGTTTCTTTCAGCAATCTAGCTAAAACAGGTGGAGAACAGTGTTGGGGGGAGGTTTTTTTCATTTTTTGCCTCTACTCACAATCTACATTAGCCTGCCTTTTTATCATATATGGAAGGCTCTGCCTTCTTCCCATTCAAATAAACCATCCAGTGCACTTCAGAAACTGTGACCATCTGACACAGGCCATTTCTGCACTAGACTATTATGGTACTATTATTCCACTTTTTTTTTTATTTTATTTTATTTCAACATCCTATGGAATCCTGGGGTTTGTAGTTTTAAGGGGAGGCCTTTGAGGGGTAACTTGATTGTACTCTTTAAATGCCTCAAGAGTTTCTACAAAGAGGAGGCTTGTTCTCTGTTGCCTCAAAGGGTAGAGCAGGTTCTAATGGTTTTAACTTACAGGAGGATAGATTTCAATTGAACATCAGAAGGAACTGTTACCCCACTGGCATACCCCTTCCCGGGAAGATATAAAATTAATATCAAATATGCCTACCATGCCAGAGAGTTTGCCTGGGTGGGTATGTTTGCAAAGACATCAAACGACCGAAACCAGGTCAAGGCGAGGAAAATCCCCAGTCACATAGCCCAAGGAGACCTCAGACTATACACATCCACATGAACAAAGGGTCCTCAGCTGAGAATAGCCAACTTGAGGGGACTAGTGTATTTTCCCCAAGTTGAGCAACTTTGACTTTGGAAAATCCTACAAGGTGAGGTCCATTTACAGGATCCAATCATGCAAGCTATCAAGCTGCTATTGTGTGGTAGGTTTCATTCTATTTTGGTCATTGTTCTTCCTGGGAGAGGGCCTGCCCTCAAGGTATGTTCTGCCCCATAAGTAGTCCCAGTTTTAGAAAGGTGTCTTAAGAGAATTCCTAGGATAGGAACGCTACTCTGTCAGTCAGAGAAACTTCCCCTCCACGCTAACAGACTGTCACTCTGTTAGTTCGAGGACTCCCCTCAGCAGCCCCAGTTAGCTGAGATCCACTTCATTTCGCTGCTTTCCAGACCAAAACATATGGACAGGTGCAGTATCACCCAAAACCAAAATCCCTTCCTCTATTCCTCTATCAATTTTCCTTCTTTCAACTCCATAGGCCTTGCATGCATGCTTGAACGAGTGCATGATGTGTGCTTGACATTATTTTCAATAAAACATTTAGATTTAGAACATTTGTTTGGTTTTCTTGTGATCGGACCCCATAAAAGTTGGGTGGAAGGTCCTGCTAGCGTTGATTTTAGCAATGTGGAGGGCAGGTCGAGTCCTCTGCTAATTTCCCCAAACTTTGTATTTTGGAGCAACTTAAGGTGTCCTTTGGGACTCCCCCCCAAAAGTCAGGGTAACAGAACTTCTTGACAGAGAGAGCAGTTTGGCAATGGAACCAATTTCCTAGAGAGGTTGTGGTGTCTCTTTCTATGGATGTCTTCAGAAAGAGGCCAGCCAACTATCTGCTGAGTACATTGTAACTGGGGATATTGCACTGAGCTACGGTTGGACCCGATGGCCCAGAGAACCCCCTTCCACTCCTAGGATGATTCTATGTTTCTTTGTTCTTTTTTTCAAAATATATTTATTAAATATTTATGACACCAAATTGGGAGGGGTTGCTAATACGCCAGAGGACAGGATCAAAATTCAAAATGACGTGGATAGATTGGAAAGCTGGGCCAAGGCTAACAAAATGAAATTCAACAGAGAGAAGTGTAAGGTCCTACACTTAGGTAGAAAAAATGGAATACAGAAATATAGGATGGGGGACACGTGGCTGGATAGCAGTACGTGTGAAAGGGATCTAGGAGTCTTCATAGACCACAAGCTGAACATGAGTCAGCAGTGTGATGCGGCAGCCAAGAAAGTCAATGCAATTCTCGGCTGCATCAATAGGAATATGGTGCCTAGACCGAGGGAGGTACTGGTACCATTCTACTCTGCTTTGGTTAGATCTCATCTTGAATATTGTGTCCAGTTCTGGGCACCCCATTTCAAGAAGGACATGGTCAAGCTGGAGCAAGTCCAGAGGAGGGCGACCAAAATGGTGAGAGGCCTGGAAGCCATGCCCTATGAGGATAGAGAGCTGGGTATGTTTAGTCTGCAGAAGAGAAGGTTAAGTGGGGACATGATAGCCATGTTTAAATATTTGAAGGGATGCCACGTAGAGGAAGGAGAGGGCTTGTTTTCTGCTGCTCCAGAGAGCAGGACAAGGAGCAATGGATTCAAGCTGCAGGGAAGGAGATTCCACTTGAACCTTAGGAAGAACTTCCTGACAGTCAGGGCTGTCCGGCAGTGGAATCTGCTGCCTCGGAGTGTAGTGGAGGCTCCTTCCTTGGAGGTTTTTAAGCAGAGGCTTGATGGCCATCTGTCGGGAATGCTTTGAGGGTGTTCCTGCATGGCAGGGGGTTGGACTGGATGGCCCTTGTGGTCTCTTCCAACTCTACATTTCTATGATTCTATGATTCTATGAAAGCTTTTACAGATAAATAGTTAAGAAATACATACAAACACAAATTCAATATAATACCAAACAGTAATAAAACAATACAAAATCATCATACTACCATAATACAACATAGATATTAATAGAACAAAATTAACAAACAGTATTACAACAAATTTGAAAAATACATACAAGCACAAAATTGCAATATTATCAGACAGTAATAAAACTACTACAGCATACTATTAATACCAGAAATATAAACAAAAATACAAGAATACAAATAGGCGTATAAAAAACAATACCAACTGAGAAAAACACAAACCAACACAGAAACGGACTTCCCCACCTGTTCAGGTTATGGCTAAGATTATTTATGTAAAGAAAGTTAATTTCAGCTCTGTACTTTTTAGAAAACAAAAAACAAAAAAACCATAACATAAAAAATTAAAACGTTATAAAAAATGACCAATGTTGTGAAATATATCATAATATAGATTGAATTAATCATTGTTCTTCATCAGTAGTTAAATCTGGGTACATTTACTTCACCTAATTTATTCTGCAGGAATTCTTTGAGCGGTGTCCAACTGTTACAAAACTTACTGTCTTGTTTGCCCTCCAACACATATATGAGTTCATCCATCTCGACTATAGCAACTTCTCCACCCATTCTCCTATTGGCGTAATCAAGGTTGATCTTCAATGTCTAGCCAATGCAATCCTTGGTGCCAACACCATGTGCCAAATTAATCTTTCCAAGTCTTTCTCTTCTCTTCTCTTCCAAATTCAGTATCCATAACAGGAAAAATTCTGATTTCCCTTCAATCTTAATCTTCAGTATTTTCTGTATCATACATTTAATTTTCAACCAGAATTTTTTAGCTTTATTGCATCCCCACTGGACATGGTAATAAGTGCCAGTCTGCATTTTACATTTCCAACATATACTTTTGGCATCCTTGTACATTTTCGATATTCTAAATGGTGAAAGATGCCATCTATACATCATCTTTAATATGTTCTCTTGAAGACCATAAGATCTTGTGAAAGATAAATTATTTCTCCACATTCTCTCCCAATCATCCAACATAATATTATTACCAAGATCTTTGGCTCACTGGACCATACATTCCTTAACAGTTTCATCTTTTAAACTAAATTTTAACAGCATGACATGTAATCTAGAAATTAAACCTTTTCCCCCTTTCATAAAACATTCCTCAAATTGTGTCACTTTTAGCTCCACCCCATGAGATCTAACGTCCTCCCTCAATTTATTAGATACTTGCGTATACGGAAACCACTGGATCACAATAACCTCTTCCACTAATTGTTGACTGCTTTTAACTTGGTATGAGTCTCCTGAAATTTTCAATAATTCTTTGTCGGTTGTCCAAATACCATGTTGCCTAAGTTCTTTAATTCAGAGGGCTTCTATAGTTGAAAGCCACACTGGAAATTTAGAATGAAATGTCCATTTATATTTCTTCCATACTTTGTAGAGTGATTTACAGATGATGTAATTAAGGAATGATCTCTGGGCCTTTACCTTATCATAGCAGAGGAATGCATTCCAGCCAAAGTGCAGGTCATACCCCTCTAGCCCCAGAAGCTTTGAATTGTTGAGAAGAATCCAAGGTCTTAACTAGTATAAGCATGTCGCCTGGTGATATAATTCTAGATCTGGGGAAGCGAACCCACCTTTTTGTCTTAAGTCTGTCAATGGTTTGTAACATATACTAGGTTTTTTACCCCTCCATATAAATTTGGCCAAATCTGTTTTATATTGCACAAACCATGCCTTTGATATTACTATTGGAATCATCTGAAACTAGAATAATATTTTTGGCAATACACTCATTTTAATAATAGACAGTCTACCTAACAATGAAAGATCCAGTGATTCCCAGGTTTTAAATTTTGCTTGTATCAGTTTCCATAATTTCATATAATTATTCTAAAGTAAGTGATTATTGTTAGTTGTGATTTTGATACCTAAATATTTATCTTTGCTCACACAACTTATACCTGATTTTTTTTTCCAGTAACAATTTATCTTGAGTATTCATATTTTTAGTCAAAACTTTAGTTTTGGATGTATTGATCCTAAAACCTGCCAAGGAACTATATTTGTTTAATATTCCATTTAAGAGATCAACCTTTCAACTGGATCTTCCAGAAAGATCACCACATCATCTGAGAAAGCTCTAGTTTTATAATGATAGTTCCCAATGTTGACCACTCTCAAACATTCTGTATTCCCTATATGACTCAACAAGACCTCCAAAACAATAATAAACAACAATGGGGATAATAGACACCCTTGTCTGGTCCCTTTCTGTATTTGAATTTTTTTACTTGTTTCTCCACTAACACGCAGGCATGCAACTTGATTCCTATAAATAGACTTTACCCAAGTTAAGAAGTTTTCTCCAACCTTCATGTATTCCAAGACCTTGAATAAGAAAGGCCATCTCAAGTTGTCAAAAGCCATTTCTGCTTTGAGAAAGAAAAGAGTCCCTTTCTTTTCATTGTGTACTTCATAATATTCTATGACATCCAAAAGAGTTCAAATATTGTTTCTCATTTGCCTTTCAGGCAAAAACCCATTTTGGCCATTTCCTATGTAGTTCTGAAAGATCTTTTTCACTCTCTTCACTAGAACAGATGTAAAGATTTTATAATTGACAGTTAAGAGGGAAATACGTCTGAAGTCCTTACTTGACAGATGTTCCCTCTCTTCCTTGGGAATTAGAGCTATATTTGGCTCTCTCCAACTTTCAGGAATTTTCTCTTTACGCACAATATTATTTAGTACTCTGTGTAGAGGTTTAATCAGTTGGTACCTGAAACATTTGTAAAAACTGGCAGGCAAACCATCTGGGCCAGGTATCTTTTTAAGTTTAGTAGAATCAATTGCTTCTAGAATCTCATTCATGGATATAGGTTCATTCGGTTTCTTTTGGTCTTCCATAGTGAGCTTTGAGATTCTGAAAGTTTAGGTAGTCTTCTATCTCTTCATTTGATACTTTGGAATGGTCCTGGTACAGATTTGCAAAGTAGTTACAGAGTACTTTTTGTATCTCCTTATTATCCATTATTCTCCATTCTCCTTCTCTAAGTTCCACAATCTGTCTCTTCTTGATTTCCTCTCAAACTCTATGAGCCAGCCAATGTCCAGGCTCATTCACATGCTCAAAGTCATTCTGCCTAGCAAAGCAAGGTCTTTTTGTTTATCTCATCTGTCAACATCATCGAGAGCTGTTTTTGTAATAATTTTATGTTTTGCAAAATTTCTTTAATTTTCTCACTCTCTTTGGTCTTCTCATGTGATTTCAGATATCTTTCTAATTCTCTAATTTTGGAGAACACAATCTCCATATTTTGACATTTCTTTTTTTGAAACTCTAACTTCTTTTGTATCAACAGACCTCAAATCATTGCTTTAGCTGTGTCCCATACTATGAAATCATTCACTCCTTTATTTAAATTCATAACAAATGATTCCTATAAATAGACTTTACCCAAGTTAAGAAGTTTTCTCCAACTTCCTTAGAATCATAGAATCATAGAATCATAGAGTTGGAAGAGACCCCAGGGGGCATCAAGTCCCACTCCCTGCTATGCAGGATCAAAGTATTCCCAACAGATGGCCATCCAGCCTCTGCTTGAAAACGTCCAAAGAAGGAGATTCTACCACACTCCGAGGCAGCATATTCCACTGCCAGACAGCTCTGACTTTCAGGAAGTTCTTCCTGAGGTTCAAGTGGAATCTCCTTTCCAATTCTTTCTTTTATCAGTGAGACCACATCTTTTTGTTGCAGCAGTATATCATTTAATTGCCATCTCCTCTATATTTTCCAAATATGAATAGACGTAGAGACAGGATTGTGATCTGAGAGTGATTTAGGTAAAATGTCTACCTTGTCAACCTTAGTAAGAAGTTCTTTGGAAAACCAGATCATATCTATTCTGGACCATGTCTGATGTGGATTTGAAAAAAAGATATAACCTCTTGTCCCAGGTTCTTTAAATCTCCAAACATCCTCAATCTGGAATTCTTCCACCATTTGGAAAAAAATCTTTTGGTAACTTCCCATACAGTTTTTTTTATATTTCCCTTGAGAGCTCTTATCTATCTTTGGGTCAACAACACCATTAAAATCTCCTAACAGACAATAATTCTCATAGGAATATTGCTCTAAAGTAGCCCTCAACTCACCATAGAAGGTGGAGATCTCCTGACATGAGGCATAAATTCCAACCATAAGAAGAGTCCTCCCTTCTATAGATATTTCCATCTCTACAAATCTGCCTTTGTAATCTGTAAATACAGGTTTGGGTGATAGCACAGGTTTTACATATAAGGCCACCTTTTTTTTTTTTTTTTTTTACAGTTGTAAGGGATGTGAACACTTCTCCAAGTTTACTATAATTGAGAAATTTAGACTCTTTAATATGAGTTTCCTGGAGACAGAATATACTTGTATTGAGTTTTTTTAGATATTGAAAGATTTTTTTCCTTTTAAGCATCAAGTTCATCCCGTTTACATTCCACAACAGCATTAAGTGTTTCATGTCTCTTTTTCTCTCTTTTCCCCTCTTCCCCCACTTATTCATTCACATTTGTATCTCCTAATTCTAAATCAATTAGGCTGATCTCCAATTCTTTCTTCTTCTCCTCAGTGTCTAAATTCCCAAGTTGTGCACCTGAATATGAGTCCAGATTCTATGTTTCTATGTTTCTGTGATTACAGAGATAACCATCCCAGTCACCTGTCACAAGCCAATGGAAGAAGGGATCATAGCAAAATATTAAGTAGGCAAGGTGATGACAACAGAAACAATCTTTAAAACTGACTAGAATTCAAAATGGAGGAAATTCAGTTAAACAAATGCAAAGAGACACAGAGACAGTTTCTTTAGCTTAGACATTTAAGCAGACTCTTAAATTCTATGAACTGAACTGCCCAAAGCACTGAATCTCTAGCAGCCCTGCCGAATAGACCAGGAAAAAGCTGGGGAAGCACTATCTATTTTGTATGTACTCTTTTATTGCTTACAGAATCATCTGATAAAGCAGTCAGACTATCAAACTGAAACCCAACGAAAGCAGCTCTAAATTCAGTACCAACACGGAACCAGGAAAGATGGGCACTGATGAAGGCGTGAGGGAAAGGAGATCTCAAGAGCAGGCCAAGGAGAAAGAAGAACCGCGGCAAGTACCCATAATGTCTAAAATGTGACAACTTCTAAATACAACACTTATTGATTAAAATATACTCTCTGTCCATGAGCTTAGCATCTAAGGAAACATTAATCTTACCTGTGAGATGTTTCTTTTAAATAGTGGAGAAGGAAACATCCTGTCACGAGTTGCTTCTCCTCATTGCTTTAGTAGACAGGATATGGTCTTTGAGGGAGTCACCATTAGGGGGAGCAAACCCCATTATCCCTCAATCCATGTTACAGCTGAGAGAAAAAAGATAACTAGAACAGCAGTCAAGGAAAGTAGATGTGACAGGCCTTTATTTGTCCCAGACTGGTGTGATGGTTCTCAATCTGATAAGGAGCCCTGTCTTTACCACACACTTCTGCCCCCCGCCTTATCACACCACCTTTGTGTAAAAGGGTGAGAGTTTTCAATGTTAATTTAGAACCACTTAATAATTTTATGGTAGCATGTTTTCTGTGTTACTTTATATACTGTATGCAACTCAAGCCAAGTAAATGTTTACAAAGATACACTGTAAAATTTATTTAGACAACAAAAGGAATAAAGAAGCCTCTTAAATAGAGTTCATACGCAGGTCAAGGTTGATACGTTTCCTCAGTGCACTTTTTAGAACTCAGAAACAGTTCAGTTATATCTTTAGCCTCTCATAAAAAGCACAAGTATCATATAACAGCCCTTTGGCTATACTTCCACCAAATACTTAACTCCCCAATTTAGGTTACACTCTCTGACCAGATCCTGTTAGGGTTTAATTATTCTTCTGACTCGAGAACTAGCCCTCCCAAAACTGTCACACTCTCTGACTGACTTAGGGACTCTACTCCCTATCTCTTGCTAGGCTCTCACTGAAGAAATACAATACCCACAGGTGCTTGGCTTTATGTAACTTTTTCTCTTAGCCACAAACCCTTCCCACACACTACCACGCTAGGTTTCTCTCTTGAGGTGCTCCTCTGGTTGCCTAGCAGCTTACTTACAGGCTGCATTGGCTCCCCAGGTAACCACACACACCCAGAACTTTGTCACAGTAGAGTATAGAGAAAGAATTCAAGCATTTACCATAAACTACACTGCTACTACTAATACACATACCAGTACCAAGAAAAAATCCCTCCTCAGTTCTGGGTGGGGAGGATGTTTCCACCTCCACTGCTTAAAAGAAATATTTCCCAAGTAAAACCAATGTGCCTTTTTCCAGTGGTGAAGGAAAAAACATCCTGTCATGGGACATGCCAAAGCTCCCTGACCAATGCATGCAGGAACTGAGGTATACTTGTTACGTGGACACTATAGATTGTGGTATGCATCAACCAAACAATGCCTCCACCTATTTGAAGTCATCCAGATGGTAGTGATGTACAACATAGAAGGACTGGAACATGTTGCTGCCCTCCATATGTCTCATATGGAAGCATTTGTACCCAGTGCTGCACTTTCCCAGCAGCAGCACCCCACCCTTGGATTAGCATGTGGTGATACAGGCCTGATCCATCTCAACAAGGAGGAAAATGACACCTTCCTGCCCATTGATCTTGGCTGAAAAGACACCAATAGATGACCGGATGTTCTGAATTGCTGAGTACAATTGGTACATATTTTTAGTGTTCTTTGAACGTCCACTGTGTGCCAGATCTTCTCTAACTCCTTTGAATTAGGGGAAAAGATGATAAGATTCTCTCTTGTAATCTGTGAAATGTTGTGTTAGGCATGAAGGTAGGGTCCAATCTTAACACTACAGAATCCTGATAGAATTTGGCATAGTTCTTTTTGAATTGAAAGAGCTCCTAGCTGACATTCTTCTTGTTGGGGGATACCAGGGGGCGTGCTGAACGCCAGCATGACCCACAGAACACCAGTGCTTCAAAACAGGTGAAAAACAGCACAGATTTAAAAATCAGAGATGAGGCCAAAAATAAGCTAAACTAAACCTTGTTGCATCTTAAGTACATAAAAAAGGCAAAGCTAGGTGAAAGCCATTGTCTGCATCTCCACAGCGTGACAGAGAAGCAGACTGGGAAGACTGTGAATAACAAGCAAGCTGAACACGGAGTAAAACTAAGTAAGAGTTAGCAAACTGTGGGAAAGTCCAGGTAGCCGGTTTGTTTTCCAAACAACCCGTTAGTTTCCCACAGGAACTGTGAGACATACCAGACACTTCTTGTCACACCAGTTACCATGACTACGAGCACAGCAGAGGAACAAGACACTTAACACTTTAGGCAGGGATCTCGCAGCGTAACATTAATACTCCTCCTCTTGTTGTGCAGCTGCCTCGTGTGTTGGAACTGTAGGGACTATCAACCCCATGCGCTTAAGCATTTGTGTGTGTTTCACAGCGGACAGAGCATTTGTAAATGCATCCACGAGATTCTCATCAGAAGTACAATACGTCAGTTGGATAACCTTGTTTTGAACAGATTGCTTTACATTTTGATACTTAATGTCCACATGTTTGGTTCTGGACTTAACTCTTTTGATCACAGCCATTTGAATACAAGCATGAGAGTCACAGAAAAGGTTAACTGGTACTTCAACTGGTACATTTAAATCTTTTACAAGCTGTGTGAACCAGACCAATTCATTACACAAGGAAGACAAGCTTGCAAATTCTGCTTCAGCAGTAGAAGTGGCCAGGGTACTCTGTTTTTTAACTTTCCAGTAAACCAGAGCACCAGTGTACTTCACAACACAGCCAGATGTGCTTTTCCAATCTGACATGTCCTCTGCAAAGTCACTATCAGAATAGCAGAAAATTTCTGCCGTCTGAACAGGAGTGATACACAAACAGTGATCCATGGTACCTTTTTAGTATCTCAACACCCTTTTCACACCTTGCCAGTGGTACTGAGTAGGCTGAGAGCTGGCCCTTCCTAATATGATTACACTCAGAGCAATATCGGGACAACAGGTCTCAGCTAGATAGAGTAGAGATCCAATCACAGATTGGTACAACTTTTTGTCAGGAAACAAGGCATCTACACTGTTTTTGTTGAACCCTTGGACCATTGTCGTTTTTACACTTTTACAATCAGTCGTGTTACATTTCTCCAACGGTTTCACAATTTTATGTTTCTGATCCTGTAGAAAGCCACCCTTGGTTTTCTGTATTGCAATCCCAAGGTAATTTTGAACTGGCCCTAGGTTTTTAATCTGAAATTTCTTGCCTAGCTCACAGGCAAAATTCTTCACCTGCTTTTGTGTGTCACAAATCAAACAGAAATCATCAACATATGCCAAGAGGATCTCTTGTTTTTCCCCTGTACCTATGAAATACACACAGGGATCAGCTTTGCTGTGTTTGAAGCCACATTCCTGCAAAGCTTTGTCTAAACACATATTCCAACAGCGAGCAGACTGTTTCAAACCATACAGTGATACAGTGATATCAAAGTGTGTGACCAAGGCATTTCTCTGAGCAGCAATTGCCAACACCAAACGTATGGACTGCATTTTTACTGTGGGAGCAAAGACCTCATCATAGGTCTGCTCATCTTGGGCAAAGCCCTGCACTACCAGACGAGTCTTGAGTTTAACTTACCCATCTGTAGTGGTCTTCAACTTATAGACCCAACGGCAATCAACAGGAGGAACATTTTTGGGGAGTTGACACAACATGTACACTTTGTGTTGTGCTATGGAATTAATCTCTTCCTGCATGGCATCCCACCAAGGCACTGCCTGACTCTTAGACATTTGCTCTACCTCATCAAAACTATTTGGCTCACTATGGTGCATGCGGTGGGAGTGTAACGCCTTGGAGGCTTCCCCTTAGTTTGTTTCTCTGACCTCCTGGGAATTTGTGTTGGCTGACCTCCCTGACTGGCATCATCGTCGGGGCTACGTGACCATTTCAGAGCTCTTTCTCTCACTTCCGTACTTGGAGCTGCCTCACCCCCCACGGCCCCCTCCTCCTGCACTGGCTCTGGCTCAGGCTAAGGTTCAGACTTAACCCTCGAGGGACCAGGAACTGATGAGGCAGGCTGCATTGGCCGAATGCTAGGCTCACAAGAGACAGGAAGGAGGACTTCAAAACCAGCATGAACATGCAGGCAGATTGCATGTTCCTCGAAAGTTGCATTTATAGACACCACACAGAGGCCACTCCCTGCATAAAACCTATAACCTTTACAGTAGGGTTCATATTATATGAATCTCAGGCGTTGAGCTTTTGGCTCTCCCTTTCTCCTTTGATTCTTTGGAATATGAACCCAGGCAAAGCTGCCAAAGACCTTCATGTGAGAAATAGAAGGCTTCTTGCCAAACAAGCGTTCATACAGAGTGGTCTGAAAGACAGAACTCCAAAGCTTGTTATGTATGTAACTGGCAGTCAGAACCGCCTCTCCCCAGAAATTCAGAGGCAAATCTGCATCAGTAATCAAAGAACCCATGAGGACCTGCAACACACCAGCAGTCCTCTCCGCTATTCTGTTTTGGAAACTGGAATAGGAGGCAGTTGTCCTGTGGACAATGCCCTTGCTCTTGAACCACTATTGCAAACTCTCAGCCAGGAACACTCCGCCTCGATCCGTTTGGAATGCTTTGACCTGGCACTCAAATTGTCTCTCAGCATACATACACCAGTTCTTAATTATTTGACACACTTCAGACTTTTGCTTCAGCAAATAACAGAATGTGTACCTGCTGTAGTCATCCACTAGCAACAGAAAAAACTTTGCTCCCCCAAAACTGGGCTAAGACATGGGCCCAACCACATCACAATGAACAAGTTGAAAAGGAGCATCTGGAACTTGAGAACTGGATCTGGGAGCAGGAAGCTGCATGGATTTTGACTGTTTGCAAATGGCACAGTCAAGAAAAGTAGCACAGGATTTCAGAGAACATCCCTTGCAGCTGTCTGCTAACTTTTTCAACACAGGAAAGCTAGCATGTCCCATCCTTCTATGCAACAAATGTATGCACTCATCACGTTGTAGCTTGTTATCAAACACATTGCAAGCACTGAATCTAGGCTTGAGTTTGTACAGTTTCTCACTCAACTCTGCCACAGCACAAACAGCCCCACCTTTTAAAACCTTGCCCTCACGCTTGGTGAACAAAACCCCAAAACCACTTTGAGTTAATTCTGAGACAGAGAGTAGGCAGAAATCAAGTGAAGGCACATTGTCAAGCTACATATTGAAAGCAGGTACATACACAGACTCCACTCCCTTGACTTTTGCTTTAGTCCCATCAGCCAGGGCAACAGTAGCAACACTGGCTTGGTTCAAACACTTGAACAGACCTTCGCAGTTCACCAAATGCTGAGAGCAACCATTGTCCAGCAGCCAAAAAGCTGCATCAGTGTCCTGGCAACTCTCAGAGACCACACAGTCTGTTGCAACAGCAACACGTGGATGACTCCCACGACCGCCTCTGAAGCCTCTGCCACGAGCACCTCTCCCTCCTTGCTTGTCCAGCGGACAGTCCTTTTTGAGGTGAGAAGCGGACCCACATCTGTAGCATCTCCTGGCAGCGTTGGCTCTCGCTAGGCCCTCCGTCTTGGACTCACCAGCCTGGGCAGATTTCCTCCCGGATCCTGGCTCGATATCAGCAGGCTGCAGGGGAGGCTGCAGGGGACCTCTTTGGGCATGCGTTCCTCCTCCTCCAGCAAGCGAGAGGAGACATAGGACATGGTCAGGGTCTGCTCTGGAACAGCTTCCATGGTAGCAACTATGACATCCCAACTGGGGTTGAGGGAACACAGGATGCAATAAGCCTTGTCAATTTCTGGCAAAACCTTCCCCCTCTCACTCAGAGCAACAAAGTCGTAATAGGCATGAAGAATACACTTTCCATGTGAGAAGTTTAATGGACACCTCCCTCAGCAGTTTGAAAGGATCCTATATCAGTGCTGCTAGAACTGCTTGTAAATCCCAGTTGATATCTGTGGACTTTTGATGGTTTTATCTATGATGCTGCTCTCAGAAAATGCTGTATGTATGGATTTGAAGACTTTCTTCAAATGGCTAAAAAGAGTACAGAAGAAATTGCTGAAACTTGCCTCTTAAGCATGTTTGGCAGATGACTGTTGTCCAAACCATCCTGCAAGAATAGTAACAGAGTGTTAACGGATACAGACTGGTAGTCCAGACACTTTCTCCTGCACCCTCTCACAAATGTTCTACATGCATACTCATGCATTCATCTAGCTGATAGATGTCTTGAATTAATTATCGTCTCCACTATATTTGGTACAAGGTCATCATTCAGTGGTATTTTCTTCTCATTCTTCACATGTAGAGGTTGAGCCATTCTGGATCTGAGTGACACAACTGTCCTTTTGTCAGAAGGTCTTGTCTGGTAGGTAACTTGAAGTGTCCCTGGCGCAGGGTCGAGATTTCTGAGAACCAAGCTCTCCTCAACCAATGGGGATGTGACCAATATTAAGTCTGTTTTTAATTTTGTTACATTTCTTAGGCATCTAGCTATCATGGGAGTTGGCACAAATGCATATAAGAGACCCTGAGTGTCCTGTGCATGTATTCTGTCCTGAGTCTGCAACCAATAGAAGAACCTGGAACCTGATGATTGGCTGAAAAGGCAGATAGGTCCACCTGTGGCATCCTGAACCACTGCACAATCACCTGGAACATGTCTGGATGAAAATGCTTGGGGTAGTGCAGAAGTTTGATGTCCTTCTTTCTAACATGTGTCTCCTGCAAACAAAATGCATATTGGTTCAGCTTGTTCAAATAATAAAAAACTTTGGTCTTTTTTTATTTTTATTCCCCTTATTTTCCAGGTAATACATCTCAAATCAATATCACTTTAGGGCACTATGAATCAGAAATGACTTGAAGGTACGTGACAAAAAAGTTTAGAGAAGTTCACATGCTCTGCACCTCTAATTTCTCCTTCTCCATCCAATGTCTTCTCTGCACCTCTAATTTCTCCTTCTCCATCCAATGTCTTCTCTTCTCCTTTTCTTTGACCAAGTCTTGATCTGATGACTCCTTCTAGTTCTCTTCATCTCCTTGTTTTCTGGGCTGATCCCTTTACATATATATATATATATATATATATATATATATATATAAAATCCTGTATAAACTCTTTAGAGTTTTGTAGAATATTCAATCTAAGTCATCTTTGTGTGAAAGTAGAAGTAATTCTCTCCAATTTCTTTCATTTAATTTGATCTTGTTTTGTTTTAGCTTGTCCGTCAGGAAAGCATATTCCATTCTCTTCTGTAGAATTCTGCTGGGTATTTCCTTAAAACCCACCACCTTAGTTTCACCCACCCTTCATTCTGTATTAAAGTGTTGCTGTAATACTTGAAGTACAGCTCTCATCACCATAATCAGAAACCTTTTAAATTCAGTCTAAAGATTTAATTTTCTTAGTTCAAGAAAGAGGGTGTGTTGCTCTTCTTTCTCTTTGTAGGTAGGCTCCTTGCACAATGGGGAAGGCTGGAAATGATTTGAAGGCACACAACAACAAGAAAAGTAACAACAACTGTATCTGTAGGATTGAAATGAGGACTCTCTCTGTCAAAAGGACTTCTTATTATTATTTTCTGTGAGAAACCTAAGGCTTTTTTCTTATCCTTAGGCTGCATTGGATCTAGTGATTCTCCAAATAATTTGCCCCAGTGAATGGTACAAAAGTTGGATTTTGTGTAAATGAGCATCAGTATGCCAGTTCTTTATCCAAATTTGTCTTCTTGCTGATACAAATTTGCATGTGCTCTTGAACTCAGTTGGATTACATCTAGGTTGTCATTTGCTGAAGAAGCTGCTACTTTCATGAGTTTGTTAATGCTCTCTTGCAATATTACTTTGCCCTGGAGCACCTCATGTAAAAGACTTCTAGTTCATACAAATGCTGCCCTAGAGAAAATGGATATGGTTGAAACAGACCTGATTACCATTTATGAGGCTTCATAAGCCCTTTTGACTGCTGCATCTGCTCTTCTCTCTTGAGTATCCTCACCATCTTGAGTATATATTGAAGAAGAAACAAGAGTAGATATAGGGACATCAATGAGGAGAACCTGCAGGTTTGTCATGACTGGGTATATTATAACAATTTTTGACAGCTACTAGATTTGGTTTTACTATGGCTGGTTTTGCCAACTGTTTTTATAACCTTCATAAAGTCTCAGGAAAAGGTATGTCAGATGTGGAAGGACCAGGCTTGGGAAAAGAATTTCCTTTTCCCTGAGGTAGATCAGTATTTTCAGGAAAAGAAGCAAATTGAGGCACTGGTTCTTAAAGTCACATAATAATTCTAATAAAAAACACCTTGAATGGAAAAACTGAGGGAGGGGAGGAATACAAAGGGCAACTAGTCTCTCACAGAGAGAGAGGATCCCACTGTCTACTGCACTCAGTGGAATGATGGCAAATAGATGACCACTGAGGGCACGAAGCTGTCAGAAGCAGACAAATAACACTAATCATGACATGTCCTGAAATCCCACAGAGAGAAGAGTCCAGTACTGCAGAAGCAGAAGGTCTTTGTTGAAAGTCAGTCCTTGCTTGAGTGAGTATGTCTTTCTGTCCTTCCCACCTCAGCAGGAAAGATAAGTCATAACAAGGACACCATACAGTGAATGACCCTGGAGTTGAATAGGTCCTCTGCATGACCTTGGACAGGTTACTTGCACTCAAGTATACATGATACACAAATACAAGGGGAATTTTTGTCTTGTAAACTGTATCCCCTTGAACCAACAGTTCCCCTGGGAGGCTGCTTTCTGAAACCTCCCACATACACTTGTAACTATCTTTCTTCACTTCTGCATGGCACACTACTGCAGTAGTGGTAGCAGGCTCTCTCTTTTTCTCTGCCACATGTCTCTTTTTCATTTCCTTGCCGTCAACCTTAACTAATCAGTTGCAAGGGGTTTGCCACGTCCCACAAGAGAAGGAGGTGAGACAGAGGGAATGCACACATGGCCAGCCCCATATATTCCACCAGTACAGGTTCTTTTGTGTGTGTTTTAAATACAGTTATTAAATACAGTTATGATAATTGCATTTTTCCACTTTCATTGGGCTCCTACACCCATAACACCCATGAAAGTGGTAGGCAGACTGTACTCTGTATGTCATGAAATAATAAATATTTGTTTTTCTTCTAGCAATCTTAAATAATTTTATCCTCACAAGGCAAACCCAAGGGATTCATTTCTAATATGCATTTATCTGATATGATGAGAGCAGCCAGGGAACCTGATAAAATTGTCCTGGAACTAAATTCAACCCTTTAATCTCCAGTCTCAAAAGCTGATCTCCAAACAACCTTATTCCTCTCTGCCTTTCCTTTGCAGTGAGCTTCTGGAAATACAACATTTCCACACCATCTACAACTTCTTTGTGGCTGTGCTCTGTGTGTTTACTCTCCGGACAGTCATTGTGGATTTCCTTGATAAAGGATGGTATGGTTCAGAAGCAGGACTGAGGAATTTCCTGCATCGTATGCTAAAGCACTGTAGAGCTGCCACTCTGACTGTAGAGGAGTGGTTTATGATCTGGTATTCTCCCTACCATTAATAAAAAACACAGAAAATAGTAGTAGTAAAATGATGATGATGATGATGATGATGATGATGATGATGATGATGATGATGTCAGCCATGCTGACTGATGAAAAAAGAAGTCAAAAGTGAGAGAGTACCTTGATACCGAGCAACTAACATGCCCAAAAAGTATGCAAGCTTTTGTGTTCTCCAAAAGTCTTCATCAGCTTAAATGGTACCCCTCCCAGCAAAGAATGGTGACAAAGGAAAAGGCACAGAAAGTGAGACTTTGATGTGTCTGAAATTATTCAAAATGATTTGTATACTAAAAAAATTTCTTTTGCTTTTGAAAAGATAATCGGATTCATGTATTACTTACTCATGCAATTTAAAATAATTTTAGGACTTTCAGGTTTTGTGCTGTTTATTATTTCTATAAGATATCTGCTCTTGAAAACCAAAGTTAGCAGTTTTGAGGGAGGCTGGGTGGGTGGAAGTAGCTGGCCTTGCTTAGATGCAAAATAGAGTGGCATTGGCACTACATGTTGTTATGCTGGTACTGAGAGTAATACTCCTGGGTGTCACCAGCATCTTTTCTTGAGGCTAAAAGTACCCTGCCATGATGTTTCACTGAGGTCCATCTGCCTTGATCATCTAGATTTGGTTATTGTGTGCTCACAGCTTCCTTTCTGTCTTTCACAGCTTTCTCCTGGATTTTGAGCTATTCATCTTTGCTTTTGGACAGCTACACATGGCACTCTTGACCTGGCTTGTCATGTTCCTCTACACCTTATTAATGCCCTACAAGCTCCTAGAAATCTGGGCCAGCTCCTTGGAGATTGTCCAGGCTCCCACCCTCTTCACAGTCACTGCAGTGACGGTACTGCTGCTCTCCCATGCCACCATTTTGGGCTTCTATCCTGCCTATACTGTCATCTCTCAACCTTTTGGGCCTGCCTCCTGCATCATCATCCTCCTTGAGCAGGTGTGACACTAGGATATGGATCAATGGGGGAGGAGCTCCTAATGGCCAGAGAGAGGACATTATTGGGGAGCATTGGATCTCAGAGCAATTTGCACTGAAGCAGTACATTTGGATGTCCAAATTGTAGACTCCTAGCACACTAACAGGCTGCAAGAAAGAATTAATATATCTCCAATGATATCAACACTTATTCTTATACATGGGCAGAGGTCATGTCAGAAAACTGCCTTCCTATCATTCTACAGAAATGATTGGGCAGGTCCTCTCTGATTTTCAAGACAACTTATGTGAGAATGCCTGTGTTCCTGCTTGCAGCTCACTGGTGAGAACAGAAGGAGGGGGGCCATAGATTGGCTTTGCATACTCATCCAGCAGTGCTACTGCTATGAGTGTTTGGTACTGTTTGAAGGAAATCACTGTTGGCAAAAAGGGGTCAGAGAGTAACCAAGGGACAAGAAGAGAGAGAACATATTCATCTATATGACAGTAATCCTCAGATACACACTGTGTCAATACTTGTTTTCCTCTCCTGCCTAGCTCCGGTTCCTGTTGAAAAGCTATTCCTTCCTGCGGGAAACTGTGCCTCCCATCCTTTGGGCCAAATCAAATGAAGGTGAGTTTGATTTGGGGGCCCTCAAAAGTTGTTATGGAAAAAAGAATCCCATCTGATTACCAATGCTTGAAGCTCCTTCTTCAACTTGCAATGAGGTGAAATACAGGACAGGGTTCCCATAGGCTTAATAGATGAGCAGAGAAGGGAATTTCAGCAGGAGGTGCTTGTGTGATAGGATTCCCAGCCCTGGTCCAGGATATGCCTCTTCTCTGCATGCCATACTAATCCATGTCTCTTTGTTTCTTCCTTGATGCTCCCTGCTGCTCCTTCCATTCTTTCTCTCCTCTTCCAGAGAAGATGAGACCACCTCCATTCTCTACTTACTTGTATTTTCTCTTCTGCCCTACTTTGATCTACAGAGAGAGCTACCCAAGGTGAGTCCTCTCCACATACCCCCTTAGGCTTTTGGTGGCATCTAGGATCTCCAATTCCTGTACAATGATCCCCTGGTTAAAAGCTGTGGGGGGGTATGGCATCAAGAATTGTGGAAGTGTGCAGAGGCACAGCCTCAGAATGCACTCTGCAGTGTTTCCAAGCCTGTCACTCTGCGGATGGACTGGACTGTGGTTCCCATCACCCACAGCCAGCATAAGGAGAGAGCTGCTGTGTTGCTCTGGATATTTTCTGCAGAAATGGCAGGGAGAGATGTACAGAATGCGAGCCCTTCAACAGGCTGCCTGAACAAATGGAAGTGATCCTTGAAATGAAGAAACTCTCAGCTAATGTTTACTTCTGTGCTCATGTTACTCATAGGACACCCTATGTTCGCTGGAGGTATGTCATCGAGAACTTTGCTAAGGTAAGAGACACCAAACAGGGTTTCCATACACATCTCTCAGTGAGGAGAACATTCAGGGTCACTCAATAACCCTTTGGGCCTTAGCCTCATGACTCCAGGTTTGAGGTGGCCTGGGCAGAAGTACTATCGATTAGGGTCCTTTTGCTGTTGATGTTCTCTGGAAGATGTACATGACAATGGGGCTGGTAAGCAATAACTCTCCAAATAGCAGTGGCTGCTAAAAGACAGTCACCAAAATTTCTTGGTGTCCTAGCTGAGAGTGTGACAAGACAGGGGAATTGTGGGATATTAAAGGGACCACAAGTTCCAGCTGCTTCAAGCACAGCTGGGAGTAATTTTTCTGAATGCTCTGGTGAACCTTGACATGCTGTTCACGCTAACCTTAATCACATCTACACATTGAAATCGTGGTTTCTCCTTCTATCATACAGTTCCTTGGGTGCGTGTTTTCTGGATCTATGGTTGTCAAGTGCTTCTTTATCCCTGTCTTCAGCAACATGCATAAGCACCCCTTCACCCTGAAAACTCTGGTGCTTACTGTCTTCAATACAACACTGCCAGGTATGTGGATGGAGCAGTGGCTTGGCTTGTATGATGGAGGTGAGATGTAGTACTCAACTGGAAAAAGTCAAGGGTGTAGGTTTTTCTCAGCTGCAGGCTTGTTCACTTCGATCTCCATCTTAACCCATCAGCAACAGCTCTGTAGCTTCTCCCCACTTCCAATTACAAGTAGTTGGTGCTTCATGAAACCTAAGGAGCCAGAGTTGGATAGTCTGGGGCTTACTGGGGTGGGAGAGGAAGGATTTTAATGCAAACAGGGATAAGGATCACACTATTATTTACTGAAGCCTTTGAAATGGATTTTGACTGTTTACATAAATCATATAATTCTCTCTCTCTCTCTCTCTCTCTCTCTCTCTCTCTCTCTCTCTCCCTCCCTCCCTCCCTCCCTCTCCCCTCCTCCTCCTTCTCTCTGTGTGTGTGTGTGTGTGTGAGAGAGAGAGAGAGAGAGAGAATTTTACGTACTTTCTTTCTACATAAACAAGGATTAGACTGCAACTTACAGCCAACATCACTGTAACTTCCCCTCCTTTTCCTAGAAAAAGTGCTAAGGATACTTCAAAACTTTGACGTTATGTATCCATGCTGTTTGTAGTAATAATACTCATAGTTTTGTTATATTGGGCCAAACATCTATCCTGTCCCCTCCTGCCTCTATGGTCACCTTACCTGATCTAAACTCTGGCCTATATTTCAGTCTGGACAGGCTAGGGTACAATGGGTCATCAAACAAACAAAAAACCAAATAGGGATCTCACAGGTAAATATTTGCTGAGCATAGACCTCTGTTAACTTATGAAAACAGAGTATGTAATGTTAATGACAGAAGAAGACAAGAGATGTATCAGCCCAAAATTCTAAAAGTAGTGTGGGGAAGATCAAGATATTGTTGGACTCCCATTCCCTTCATTCCCAAACCCTGAGCTCAAGGGAAATTCTGTGTACATGTTTGGGTGTGGGGACCATAGCCTCATGTCTTCCTATATTGTGTCCCAAGATGTGCCCCAATGGAAGAAAAGAGTAACATCACAAGGGCTAGGGTAATTCCTTGGATTTTAACCTGGGAGACAATGATGCAAATGCCTCCAGATTCAGCTATAGTGTATATTCCTCCAGTGTTGCCCAATTTTGTAAAATATCTGTAAAGATATATTCCAGTCTAAGAGAGTAATGTTTTCTCCATTTGTCCTCACAGCATTATATTTGATGCTGCTGTTCTTCTTTAGCTTTTTCCACTGTTGGCATAATGCCTTTGCAGAAATGTTGCGCTTTGCTGATCGCACATTCTACAAGGTAACGTCAGGGGTTTGGGGAGGTTCTAGGGAAGGAAATGGGTTGTTTTATGTTCCATTCCATCTGCACATGCTTGCTGGCTCATTTGGCTCCTTGTAAATGTTAGCAGTTGCACTTTGAAAAAAAATGTCAAACAATTGGATGAATATAATGACGAATAAAGATAAAATAAAAGAGAGATTGCAGGGTACTAAGATGTCATGGTTTAATTGTATTCAGTTAGAGCAGTGGACAAGGAATTGGAAAAGTAATAATAAAGATATTAGCAAATACACTAGATTTGAACAAATGATTAAGCAAAGAAATGGAATGGAGGAAAATGAAACATTGAAGGGTACCTCAAATGAAATATATAAAATATTGTCAATATATGAAGATGAAGATGAATATCTTAGAAAAATATGGGAGGAAGAACTAGTAGAAAAAATAGATATTCAAGAATGGGCAAAGATTTGGAATGTGCATTATTTTAAAAAATTATCCATAAGGATAAAAGAGAATTATTATAAATTGGTCTGGAGATGGTACCTAACACCTGTAAGGTTAAACCATATACATAAGAAACTCTCAAGATTATGTTGGAGGGGGTTGCCAAGAGATTGGCACAAATATTCATATGTGGTGGAACTGTGAAGGTGTACAGAAATTTTGGCAAATTGTGTTTAAAGAGATAAAAGAGATAACAGGAATTGACTTACAAATATGTCCGAGTAGAGCATTATTATCTATATTTGATAAGGTTAATTGTACCCAGGCAATGAAAGATTTAATTACAAATTTATTAATTGCAGCAAGGTTAATTATATCCAGAAAATGGAAAATACAAGAAGATTTTCAAATAAAGGATTGGTATAAAGAAGTGTGGAAAATAGCAATTAATGATAAGTTAACATGTTGAAATAAAGTCAGAAAAGAAATAATGAAAGAGAATGATTTTGAAGAAATATGGAAGATATTTGTGAAAAAAGTCCTAATAAAAGAGGGAAGTGTCATACCTCCACAAGAAGCATTACAATTTTGGAAAGTAGAGTAAGCTGAAAGATCATTGGCTTGCGGGATGGGTTTACACTTAGTGTTAGGGCTTACATTTAAGGTTACAGTTAAGGTTATACTTAATGTTATATTTAAGGTTACATTTAAGGTTAGGGTTGGTATTAATATGTTTAGTAATAGGATCATATTCAGTAACAGCAATAGGTTAAATATAGTTGAAAAGGATAAAGTTAAGAACGTAACAAAAATATATAAGCAATATGATATATCACATGTGGAATAAGTATATGATGATAAAGGATCTGGAAAGAAATAAGAATGTAAGCTATTTTGTTGTAATGTTTTCTTTTTCACTTTTATGGTAATGTGGTGTTATGTTTTGTTCTTTTTCTTTTAATAATTAACAAAAATTAAAAAAGAAAAAAAGAAAAGAAACATTAAACATTCACACTGTCAAAGAAAAGAGAATAAGAAACAAGCACAAATTTTGATGTATAATAGGCAATGACAACTGAAGGGCAGAGCCATAATTTGTGGCAGGGCCAGCTAGAGGGCATATGGCATAGACTTTATGGCTGATGCCTACTAAAGATTTCCTCTGATAGAACTGGCTATAGGCCTGGGTGAGAGACAGTATTTATAGAAGGAGCAGGACACAATTCCCAAGTTAGAATATGGACTGGGGATCATCTTGTTCCCTCCTGGCTACAAAACTGAGTGTGGTCGAGAAGATATTGGGGAAGATGGCCACATCAGTCTGCAGAATGCTACATCTCCTCTCTCTAACCTAGTAGTTGTTCATTTTTTCTTTTCACCATGCCTAGGACTGGTGGAACTCCACATCTGTTGCTAGATACTACCGGACATGGAATGTGATAGTACATGACTGGCTGTACTATTATATCTATCAGGAACTCCTGTGGGTAGGTAAAGCTTGGGAAAAACCCACTGATAGGATGGTTGATTGGGTGATTGGATGAGACAGAGATGGGGTGGAGAACCTGCCACCCTCCAGATGTTGTTCTGCCAGATATTTATTGACTTCAAGGCCATCAGCTTCAAGCAGGTAGACCAATGATTGGGGGAGAGGGTTAGCATCTGCAACTCAACGACATCTGCAGCCAAGAACATTTGGCAGGTCACATCTTCCCCAGTCCTGATAATCTACTTTCAGCCTGAAATAACCATCCACTCTGCCTCATCACACATGCATAAATGCTTCTCATGTGATTTCACCATATGAGTTACCTGTTCTCCTTGCCTTGCAGATATTCAAAGGGAAGGCTCAAATTATGGCACTGCTGTCTACCTTCGTTATTTCAGGTGTTGTCCACGAATATGTCCTCACATTGTGCCTTGGCTTCTTCTACCCAGTCTTGTTCACATTATTGATCTTGGCTGTCTCAGGAGGTCAGTGCTCCCTTAATAAAGTTAAGCACTTTATGATAGAAATGGTTGCTATTCGAATTGATAATTCAGAAGTCTTAGATGGTTCCTGCAAAAAAAAATTTTAAAGTCCAAATAGTGTTGTTGTTGTTGTTGTTGTTGTTGTTAAAAATATATTTATTTAATTATAAAAATTTAAACTTACAAAACATACAATAAACACAACAAATTTTTCTTATTTGTTATCTTCCTTTTAAATGCACTTTTCTTCTTCTCTTCTTACAAGTCTTCCGTCCATTTTACCTTATATATATATAAACATTCACATACAATACAATACAATACTCATTATACATTCCAACATACCTACTACATTAAACAATTAATGACTTCCATTCACTTCACCCTTGGGTAATATATTCGTATTCCTCTTTACTCCTGATTTATTAAATTAATATTATTCACATCCTTATTGGCCTTATCTTTTCTGGTCTGTAATTTATTTAAAGTCCAAAAGTGTTTGAAGGATTCCTCAGGCAGAAATTGTGGAAAGAAAGAAAGAAAGAAAGAAAGAAAGAAAGAAAGAAAGAAAGAAAGAGAAAGTAAGTGAGTGGAATATCTTTTATTCTAAAAATGTGAGCTTATTTTAGGCTTTAAGAGAGAAAATTACAGGAGAGAGGAATAAAATTAAGACAAGCTGAAAATGGAAAATAGAGTGGCTGGTTATTCTCTCTTAAGAGAGAAAGCATCAAGCTACACTTAAACCACTTAAAATATTAGAAGCCAAACAAAAAGATAGCCAATACCTGCAGCCTCTAAGCTTTGTCTCTGGTAGCACTTAAACACTTTTTCATAACCTGTTACTTCTTTCAACTAAATTTAAGTGTAAATAGATCAGCTACTATATCAAAACCTTAGCAATTCTTTTGTTGTTTCCTTTTTAATTATATAATGTCTTGTTGACTTTCACTCTCACAACATAAAGAATGTAATTTAATCTGTTCAAAATTTTTCCCAATCTTACCATCATAAATCCGTAAGCCAAATTTCATGCTTGTCCTATTATTCCACTTTAACTGCCATCGCAACATTGTGTAGATCCTGGGATTTGCAGTTTCGTGAAAGGTATTTAGAACTCTTGGCCACAGAACTCTTCAGCCTCACTAAAGTACAACCCCACAGAATTAATGTTGTCCTTGCAGTGAAAGTGGAACACTGTAATTCAGAAATGAAGGTACACAACAAAGTATCAGATTTATAGATGGTATAGCTGTTACCCCAAAATGTGGGTGACTCAGGGGCCCACCTGTGATGCCAGTACCTTTACATGACAGTGGGGAATTATTTAGCTCAATTAGGAGGCCTGCAAGAGGAGAGTACCTAACAAGATCTTCCACCAATGTTTATGAGATCTGACATAGAGAGAAACCAGCCATAGATTCCACAAGTAAACTAAAATGTGTTTTATTAAGAGAATTCGGTGAGTTGCGCATGCACCGGGAGAAGATTTAGATGCCTTTGGATCTCTCTCCTCCAACCGTAAATAAAAAACAACCTTTCTCTGTCTCTTCATGTAATTAAACTGAACGGCGCGAATGCTGTGAAAGTTGTGAAAGCTAGACAAGCAAAGGAAGTTTTATCTTCATTGGAATTGCAAAAGGACATCAAAGAAAGCTATACTCACCGATCATACTGCTGCGAACTGCTAGCTGGGGGAGAAATGGCAAGTGAATCTGAAGAGGTGAGTTTGCAAGTGAAAGTTGAGATGTCCAGATTAAATAATAAAATGGATATAATAGAGAACAAGTTGGATAATGTTTTGGAAGCTTTCCAGAATGTTAATTTGACTGTTCAGCAACTTATTAAAGATTTAAGACAAATTAACAAAACAGAAAATGATGTGCGGGAGGCAGCCATACAGAACAGTAAAGAGATCTCTGAATTGAAAAAACATCTGGCTGTCCTTGAGCAAAGATTAGTGTCCGGAGAGGATAGGCAGCGTGGAAGAAATCTGAAGCTTATCAACTTTCCAACAAATGTTAGGTCAGCAGAGCTAATTGAGACTTTAACATCTTGGTGGAAGGATTATGGAATAAATTTACAACCTGATGATATACAGCAAGCACACCATGGCTTTGGACGTAATTCTGACATCACTATGCTATTTCTCAGGGAAAAAACTAAAGACCTGGTTTTCAAGACACTGACAGCTGTACCTAACTTAAGAGTTTAAAGGGACAAAAGTGAAAGTATTTCCTGACATGTCCCTGGAGACAAAAAACAGAGAGAACATTTGAGACCAATAATAACTTGTTTGAATGACACTGGCCAGAAGTTCACATGAGGGTTTCCTACAGCAATAATTGTATTTAAAGATGGCAAGGTACTGAGAGCAAGAAACTTGCAAGAAGGCCAGGAGCCGTTGGACCAGCTAGGAATCGCAAAGGAGAGAGGAAGAGACTCTAGGAATGATTGGACCCATGAGGATGAAGATGAAGGAGCAGGGAGTGACCTTGAAAGGAGAGCCATGGATGTAGGAAAAAAGGCAGGGATAGGAGACTAAGAAGAGCAAAAGAAAAGTAAAATGGCATTAGAGAAATGCCAATATTAAAGAGCTACATTACATTTTGAACTTAGCAATAACTGAAATACTGAAGAACTGGAAAATCCTAAATAACTGAAAATGTGGGACACCATTAGGAGTATTTAGGCAAAAGAATAAATGATTATAAATCAGTTTGGAAATGGATAAAATTTTGTTTGATAGGGGGAAATAATTTAGAATACAGATAATGGGGAATAGATGATGGATTATGAAGGTTTATTTAATTTTGATTTTTGCTTTAGGGAGGGGAAGGGATAGGTGGATATGGTTGGATTCAATATGATTATGTCTTGAATGATATTTTTTTATATATAAATTTTTATTATATACATAAAAATAAAATACAACTTATACAATCCATATTTGATTATAAGCTCTTCATATGTACAAATTTACAAATATATATTCTTTTCCTTGGTAATGCAAAGACCATACATTTGTCTATATTTACGTATGTGCTAAATTCCTTGTCACGATTATTAACTATACATTACCATGACTTTCTTGCCCCCTTTGAGAGTAATATTACCTGCTATTCTTCCTTTCTATAAGCTCCCTAATTTACATTTGGTATATTCTTCTTGCTTTTCTATTATCATAGAAGCAAATAATTAAGCAAATAAATATGCATATATTTCTGGCTTAACTAAGTCTTTGCTCTCTTATTTGTCTATATTTATGTAGTGTAATACATATATAATACCTATTTCAACCAGTGTATTTTAATATCAGACCTTCATTTATATGGAATTTCAATTAACACATTTTTTTTATAACCAGTACCCTTTTTTCGTCATGTAGTTTGTAACCATAATCCAATCTTGTTCTACTAAGTTCTCCTGTTTCCCCTTCAATCTAGAGGAAAATAAATCAAGTTGTTTGTAGTCCGCCACTTTTTGAAACCATGAATGTATGTCTGAAAATTCATTTAATTTCCAGAGTCTTGCAAATACTATCCTTGCAGCTGTGACTAGATATAATAAGATTTTCTTATTCTTAGCTTGAAACTCCTTTTCAAATATATTAGTCATATTTAAAAGAAAAAATCCAGGGTCCACAGGAAATGATATATTGTAGATTTCTTTTATACATTCGTATATTTTTATCCAAAACTTCTCTATAGAAGGGCATAACCACCAAATGTGATAAAATGTACCAATGTTTTCTTTGGACTTCCAACATTTATTCTCTCCAGTATGGTACATTTTATTAATCCTCTCAGGTGTTAAGTACGTTCTATACATCATTTTTAAATAGTTCTCTTTTAACTCCTGGAGACTTGTAAATTCCTTTGTGTTTTTCCACGAAGTCTCCCATATTTCTAGAGGAATATTTCGTTGAAAGTTCCGTGCCCACTTTATCATCACTTCTTTAATTGTTTCATCTTCCAATTTTCGAGTATTTAAGTATTTGTAAAAGAGGAAAATCTTCTGTTTGGACTTAACGAACATTATTGTCTCAATTTCATTGTACTTCTTTTGATAGACAAATCCTTCTAATTTATTATCCATTTTGAATCTTTCTTTTAACTGTAGGTATGGAAACCAATTTAGCATTATGTCCTCACTTTCTAGCTCTTCTCGTGTCTTCAATCTAACTTTTTCTGGATTCTCTATCCTAATGAGATCTTCATATCTGAGCCACTCTCCTCCTTTTTTCTTTTCTGCCCATTGCCCAAAAAATGCCTCTTGGGGCAATACCCAGAGGTGTATTCTAGAGTATAAGTCTTTTTTTATTGTTTTCCAGACTCTCAATAGTGATTTTCTTATATAATGGTCTTTAAAATCTCTATCAATCTTGTCTTTGTCATACCATAAATATGCATGGAATCCAAATTGCATATTGGCACCTTCTAATGTTAGGAGTCTGGAATCTTTTAATGTTATCCAATCCTGAAGCCATTGGAGGACATTCGCATAATAATATAGCCTTAGGTCAGGTAGTCCATACTCTCCTTTTCCTGGCCTCTCTGAAAGCAATTTCCATCTTCTTTTTGGTTTTCGACCCGCCCATATGTATTTTGAAATTTCTTTGTTCCAAATTTTAAAGGATTTGTCATTCGTCATAACCAGTAAGTTTTGAAATAAAAAGTTGAATTTGGGTAAAATACTCATTTTGATGGTGGCAATTCTTCCCAGCAAAGATAAATTCAACTTAGTCTATCTTCTTAAATCCAAAGTGATTTCTTTCCATATTTTATTGTAATTATTTTCAAATAAGTCTTTATTGCGTTCCGTAATCACTAATCCTAAATACTTGATTATTTTTTGTGCTGTACATCCAGACATTTTAATCACTTCCTCTTTTTCTTGTTTTGTCATGTTTTTTGTCATAACATATGATTTGTTCTTGTTTATTTTTAAACCAGCTGCATCGCCAAATTTTTGTATCTCTTTCGTAAGCTCTGTAATTCCGGTTCTAGGATCTTCCACAAAAAAACCCAGATCATCTGTGAAAGCTCAAAGCTTATATTCTTGCCCTTTTGTCCGGATTCCTTTTATATTGATATTTTTTCTTATAGCTATATTCAGTGTTTCTAGAACAGCGATAAAAAGTAGGGGCGATATTGGGCATCCTTGTCTTGTCCCTTTTTTAATTTGTATCGCTTCTGTCAATTCTCCATTTACTATTATGTTTGCTCTTTGTTCTTTATAGATAGCTTGTCATCCATTGAATGAAAGTATTATCACAATTCATTTTTTCTAATGTATGTATCATAAAAGGCCATCTAATTTTATCGAAAGCCTTTTCGGCATCTAAAAATAAAATGGCAAGTTGTTTATCTTTTCTTTTTCATAATATTCTATGGCATTTAACAGGATTCTTGTATTTGAGCTGATATGTCGGTTAGGTAAGAAGCCATTTTGATCTGAGTGGATTATTTCATTTAGTATCTTTTTAAATCTTAAAGCCAGAATCACTGTGAAGATTTTATAATCTGTATTGAGCAGTGACACAGGTCTGTAATTTTCCGGTAACATAGAGTCTCTGCCCTCCTTTGGAATCAATGTTATATTTGCGGTTTTCCACATTTCAGGGATGCCCGTTAATTTAATCTCATTTAATGTTTTTGTTAATGGGGATATAATTTCGTCTTCAAAAGTTTTATAAAACAGTGCTGTATATCCATCTGGACCGGGGGCTTTCTGGGTTTTTAATTTACTGATCGTCTCTTTAACCTCACTTCTTGTAATATCCCGGTTCAGAAGTAGCTTTTGTTCTTCTGTTATCCTTAAAGTTGTATGTCGGTCTAAATAACTCTTGGCTTTTTGAAACTCTGTTTCCTGAATCTTGTCTGTTCCATACAGCTGAGCAAAGTAATTGTGGAAAATCTTCTTGATTTCTTTTAATTCTGTTGTTTCTTTTTGACCTTTTTGAATTTTGAATATTCTTATTTTTTCCCTCTCTTTTCTTAATGTGTAGGCCAGCCATCTCCCCGGTTTATTAGCATGTTCAATCTGATTCAGTCGGCAATACCTCAATTTCTTCTCTACCTCTCCTATGTTTTTAGCGGCTATCCAGTCTTGTAGTGTTTTAATCTCCAACTTCAATTTGTGGTTAAAACTGTTTCCTTCTCTTTTAGTTTTAACTGTTCCAACAGATTAAAGAGTTGTTGATTTTCACTTTTCTTCTTGTGCATTCCAATGCTTATCAAATGGCCTCTAACGATTGCCTTTGCTGTATCCCAAATTGTCTTCATTGGCATTTCATCTTTGATATTTTCCCGGAAAAATCTTTGTAAAGTCTCTTTTAATTTAGAAACCATATCGTCGTCTCTCAGCAGATTTTCGTTAAGTTTCCAATTGTATTGTTTTTGTTGTCGAATCCTCAAATGTAGAAGGATGGGATTGTGGTCCAACGTTATTTTGGGTAGTATCTCCATTTTGTGTACATTGGTATGTAGTATTTTAGAAATTAGAAAATAATCAATCCTTGAGAAGGTTTTATATTTATCGGAGAAGGAGATATAACCCTTTTCTGCTCCATATTTGAAAGTCCACACATCTAATAAACTAAGTTCATCAATCATTTGGAAAAAAAATTGTGGAAGTTTACCATGCGTTCTTCATTTTCTGACTTTTGATGTTTGATCTATCCTCCATCGGATTGAAGACTCCGTTCAAGTTTCCCAAAAGTAATATATTCTTGTGAGAATTCTTGCTTACATATTTAACTATTTGTTTCTTCAATCTGGCATAAAATTTCCCTTTGTTCTCTAACGGAGCATATATTCCAACCAGTAAAATAGCAAAGTCCTGTATCTTTAGTTCTAGCATCAGGTAATGTCCTTCGAGATCGATGCTGATTTCCGTCACCTCATATTGGTTCTTTATGTAAATCGCCACACCTCTTTTTTTCTTCGAGCAGGCAGTCATAAAACATTGCCCCAATTTAGGATTTCTTAAATACTTGATATCTTTTTGGGCGATACGTGTTTCTTGCAAACAAATAATGTCGTAGTTGGTTCTTTCTAAATAATGAAAGATGTTCCTTCGTTTGTATTGCGAATTCAGACCTTTTGTGTTCCAGGAGAGTATTTTTAAATCCCTATTCACCATTGTTTCTTCTTATTTGATGATTTTTAGTAGTCCTAGTTTTCTTCTGTGTACTCTGTTTCACTTTCAAGTTGCAACTCCCCTTCTTCTTCTTTCTCTTGACTTCCTTCTGGTTCATCTATATAGAATGATATTTAAACAATATATGGCATTAGGTCCTGAGCATTAATTTACTAGGGAGGATTACAGTAAAACTGACTGTATAGGTTGGAGGGGGAGGGATTATGAAGAACGCAACCCAAGAAGAAGATCAGCAATGGTGGTGGGGGTTTTTTGCTACGCACTTCTTCCAGGATGGGGGGGACAGAGGGCTGATAGGGATAAGGGGACAATGGCCGCAAAGAGGTATGGGATGTGGGGAGTGGAAATTGCAATTAAAAAAGGAGTAGGATAAGATGAAGGGGACTGATATATTGTCTTTAAATTCTAATGGTTTGAGTACTCCAGTTAAGAGATATAGATTGAATAAGCTGTTAAAAGAAAAAAATACTGATATTCTTATGCTCCAAGAAACTCATAAAAACAGGATAAAACAAAGCTCTTCAATTATAATAAATGGAATAAACAGTTTGAATCTAGAGGGACCAATAAAGCCAGAGGAGTGGCTCTTTTAATTAGAGATGACATTAATTTTCAAGCTGATAAAATATTAAAGGATAAAGAGGGGAGGTATATATTTATTATGGGTAAATTAATGAATCTGAAGGTCACTTTTGCTTGCATCTACTCATCCAATACAAACTAAAGCAAATATATAAATAAGGTTTTTTCAAAATTAGAAAATTTTTGTGAAGGGGATTTATTCGTTGGAGAGGACTTTAATTTTGATTTATGCAAATTTAAGAAGGGAGGTAATAGTGTAAATTTGGAAAAATGGAATTTGATAGAGGTTATGAAAAGTTGGGTAAAAACATGCCAGAAAATACACATTATTCTGCTAGGCATAAGAAATTTTTGCATATAGACTTTTTTATAGTTAAAAAAGATAATATTATTCAAATAAGGGAGATTAAAACAGAAGGGATATGGATTTCAGACCATGCACCCCTTTATGTGAATTTAGAAATACCAACAGTTAAAAAGATGAAATTTAATTTAATCCCATAGTAGCATAGGAAGAAGAAAATAAACAAGAAATAAGGAAATATAATCATATTTTGAAATCAATGATTCTGGAGAGATGGCCATGCAGACGGTATGGGATGCCTTTAAGGCAGTAATAAGAGGGAAATGTATCAATTTAGAGATAGGAATAAAAAAAAAATTATACAGACAAAATTTGACAAAAGAAGTGGAGGCATTGCAGAAAGAATATCAAATACATAGAAGGATAAATACTAAAATACAATGGGATAAAAAAGAAGGGGTTAGAGAATCTAGATCAGGCCACTGATACAAGGAATTTGCTTTATACTAGGAATGAGTTCCAAGCTTGGGATATGAAAAGTATGAAAGCCTGGGCAAGATATTTGAAGAGAAGAAAACAGAAAAAAAGTATTGTAAAGATGCAGGGGGACAATGGAGAATTGGTATATGATGATGATGGGATTAAGAGTATAATGGAGAACTTTTATGAGAATTTATATAGTGAAAGGGAGATAATAGATCAGAAAATTAATATTCAGTCTAAATTAGATGAAGTTAAAAGAGGTCAATTGAACGGTCCAATAAGTAATGAAGAAGTTGGAAGTAGTTGATGGTCTGAAAGGAGTTAAATCTCCTAGTCCAGATGGCTTTGCTAGCAGTTTTTATAAAATATTTAAGAAAGAACTGAGTTATTACATGACTAAAATATTTAATGAAATAATATGTACAAAGAAAATACCAAAAACTTGGAAATTAGCAGAAATAAGTCTAATTTTGAAACCCAGTAAGGATCCAGTAAATCTGGAATCATATCGTGCTATTACCCTTTGTAATCAGGATTATAAAATTTTCACCAAAATTTTGGCAAACAGATTAAAAGTTTTTTTTACCAAAGTTAATAGGTGAAGATCAATACGGTGATAGGTGAAGATCAAAAGGGAAATGGATTGCAGACCCAATTAGAAATGTTTTTAATGCATTATATCATGCCAAACAACATACTAATAAAATTGCATTAATCAAATTGGATGTATATAAGGCTTTTGACTCTGTGAACCATAATTATTTGTATAAAATATGTACTGAGTTTGGGTTGGGAAGCCAAATTAGCGATGTAATAAAGGAAATATATACAGATAATGAAGTCCAAATTATAGTAAATGGTAATAATTAAGGAATATTAAATTAATAGTGGAATGAAACAAGGATGCTCCCTCTCCCCCTTATTATTTGTGTTAGCAAGAGGGCCACTGGCAAATGAAATTAGAGATGAAAAAGAAATAAAAGGCTATAAATTTGGTAAGGAGGAACTGAAATTGAATCTATTTGCGGATGATGCATTGATAACAACACAGGAGCCCTTCAGATGTGTAAATATACTTGTAGAAATAATTGAGAAATTTAGGAAGTTATCTGGCCTAGTAATAAATATGCATAAATCAGAAATAATGTTTTTAAATACTAACTGGAAAGATCAGAGGAAAATAAAACATATTACTGATTTAAAGTTAGGGACAAAAAAAATAAAGTATTTAGGAGTATATATATCAAAAAATGTGAATAATATTATTCAAGGGAATTACAATCAGTTGTGGAAAAAGATAAATACAAACATGAATAAATGGCCAAGTAAAAAATGGAATACGCTAACAAGAGTAAGAATGTTCAAAATGATGGTACTACCCAAATCTTTATATTTATTTCAAACGATACCAGTAAGAATCCCCATTAGAATAATAAGCAGATGGGATAGAACAATTAAACAATGGATATCAGGAGGTAAGAAACCTAGAATCACTAATGTATTATTATATTGACACCAAGAGGATGGGGGTTGGGGTACCCCGTCTTTGGAGAATTATTTTGAAGCCACTCAGATGAATAGATTTTTAGAATTTGAGTATGAACGTAAGAAAAAATGGGTAAGGATAGAAAGATTAATTAGTAATATGGAATATAGTTCATTGATGAGACCCTGTGGCATGGAGCAAAAGGTAAAAGGCAATTTGATTGGCCCCACAAGTTTAAACAATCAAATATGGGGTAAATGGCAAAAAATAATGAAAATAGAAAATCCAAAACTGTACCCTCTAGAGTGTTTGAACATAAGCAATAGGAAAGATTTGGGGAGAATATTAAAGAGATTAAATAATTAAGGAATTAGAGTGCTAGGAGATCTCCTTGATGAACAAGGAAGGCCATGGGGAATAGATAGACTTACTAATTTAATAGGTAAGAATTATTGACTACACACAGTTGGAATAAATCATTCGCTACATGAAATAATCAAAAATTCAAATCAGGTTAACGCAACCCCACTCGAGGAGATCATTAAAAAAAAGTTAGATGAGGGTAAATGTATGATTAGACAACTATATAGAGGAATGTTAGGTAATCAGACTAGAGACCTAGATTGTTTAAAGGTAAATTGGGAAAGGGATTTAAAAATAGAAAGGGAGAATATTCAAGTATGGATACAAGAAATAAAGAAAAAGAAGAATACTAGGATAAAAGAACAACAAATGAAATTGATTGGCCGATGGTATAGAACACCTTCCCAATTAGCATTATTTAGAGAAAATATGTCCTCAAAGTGTTGGCACGGTTGCGGAGCTAAAGGCATATATATACATATGTGGTGGGAATGTCCCTTCATTCAAAAATTTTGGGACAAGGTTAAAATTGAGATTGATACAATAATAGGTAAGGATATAGAACTGAATAGGGAGAATTGTATAACATTAAATTTAAAGGACAAGGGGCTGAAAAATAATGAGGAAAAAGAGGTTAGAAATATATTAAAAGCAGCACAGGCTGTATTAGCGTTAGGATGGAAAGATAAAACAATTTGGAATATAAACAAAGTTGATAAATACCTGGCTGAACATTTATTGTTTGATATTTTGAGGGAAAGAAGATTAAAGTTTATGGGAATACTGAAGGAAGGGAGTGGAAATCAGGTTGGGAATTATTGCTTATAAAGATTAAAGAGGATATGGAGTACGGTGAAATTAATAATGTAATCAAATCCATATCCCACATTCTGAATGAAGATTTTTCTATATGAGAAGAATTAATGAAACCTCTGCTAAGCCATTAGGGGAGGGGTGGGGAATTATACTATTTTTGGAAAGTAACATCTGTGATTTGAATGTTAATCTGTTTTTGTAATTTAATCTGTAATAAAAATAATTAATAATAAAAAAAGAGAATTCAATCACACACACGCAAGGTGCGAGTACTCATTCGGAAATCACAGTGACAGTGTGGTTTTCAGCAAGCAAGATACTGCGCCTGTCTGCTCAAAACTAAGGATTTTTTTATGCCTACCTGGAATCTGCCTGGAGGGCAAGAGTGTCAATGGCTCTCCAGCCGAGTGAACAGTGGATGTTGCAGAGTGGACAATGAGGTCTGGACTGTGTTAATGATCTTAGTTTTAGGTGACAAAGAGTTAATGGCTGTCATGACAGCTCTGTAACGGTGAACAGGTGTGGGAAAACTGGGGGAAATGCACAGGTCAATGGGCAGAAGGGCTGAAAGTGGCTTGGTGGAAACTTCCTGTCACTCTTGTCTGACAGCAGAGGCATTACAGCTTAGATTAAGCCTATTATCTCTGGGGTTACCTGGTGGCTGTCCTGACAATGACCTACCTACATCTAGAGGGGATCTCTGACCTACTTTGCAGCACACATGTTCAGCCAGTGTTTTTCCTCTGCCTGGCTTGACACACATTAACATCCATTTTATATCTATGCCAGTTAATATATTTTGCCAATGAAATCGTATGTCACCAGTTAAACCATATCAAATCAGGGGGTGTGGGGCTGGTAATATACCAACTTTGCAATATTTCAGAGAAACATCTGTGACAGGACCTTGAACAACAATAACAGAAACAGACTCACAAGGCAGTCATAAACCTCTCCAAGATCATAAAAGTACAGTGTCGGTGTGAAAAACAACCATGCAGAAGACAAGAAGATTCATAAAGATGTGCTTTGATGGAAAAGGCATTAAATGTATTCCTTGGCTCTGGCCTATTTGTTCTGCATTATTCGCTTCCACATAGGCAGAGGTAAATCCTCATTTTGAGAATGTTAACAGAAAACTTTTCTAAGGCAGAATAATGCAAGTGTTGGGTCATCCTCATTGCCTCTGTATTGAAGGGTGTCTCCTACAAGTTCCTTTTGGCTCTCATCCCATCCCATCTATTGCTCAAGGACAAATCCTAACTTCTCATATTCAGTACAGCTCCAAAAATCCATCTTAACATCCGACATTTATGATTTCCAGAAAATCCAGCTCATGTGCAGTCTCTTCATGTTCACAGCACCCCAAAACATAAACATAAAAATGCAATATCATCCGTGTAATCTCTTGGTGGTTTTCCTATACATAACTTGCTGGCTACTGTGTAAACAGATTGCTGGACTAAAACGCACTTTTGCATGATGCCACATACTATCCGATACATTCTAATATTTTTAGGACATGAGTCCAAAACAGCACCAGAGAAAGAGCTCTCAGAACTGATAGTGAAGGGCTCTTTTGTTCAAGATAGCTTCTGAACCATGCACAACTAATCTCCTCCCCACAATTCTTCTTCACAGGCATCATTATCACCTCCTTCAGTAGTATGAAAAATAGATCCAGTGGAAACATCCTATTCTGGACACTTTTCTTGGTGGGTATAGCAATCTTCCACAGCCTGGAGTGGCAAGAATGGTATGCCCAACTCCACTGCCCGGTCCAGGAGGTAAGTCTATTGCCTCATGGAAACAGAACAAGTCCTCTGTTCCTCCCTCTTGCTAGCTTGTATTAATAAATCAAACATCTCCTGCTCTGCATGTGAGTAATATACAAGTTAGTGCACAGACAAGCCACACTACTCTTGTATTTATGCTATGATCTTACAAACAGGGGATTTCAAGAACAGTAAATCTCACTGAGTTTCCTCTCTTTGTTAAGACTTGCAGCAACTAGTCTTAGCTTGGTGGGCACCATTTGATCCAAATTGCATGCATGCATAAACAAAACCTCACAGGATGGCAGAACATCTAGTCTAAGAATATAGATGCCGTGGATTTTGGTATCATTTTTAGATGTTGCTGCTTTTACAGATAAAAGGAGTGATAAAATTACAATTTGAGTTAAAATTTCTTCTTGGAAATCAAAAGAACTGTTCCCTCAGATATCAGATAAAAAGGAAGACCCGCATTAAGCCTTTGGTTTCTTTTGCATTAAAGCAGGAGCAGGAGGGATGGATCTTGGCGTGTCAGTGCAAACTAAATGGAGAAATCTTCTTCAGAGTGGAAAGCTTGTGTTCACAGCAGTTATAATGGGGGTGTGTTCATGAATCTATGGATAGAACTTCAATACAAAATATACAATGAAGATTCATGCTGTTGCTCTAATACCATTATTGGTCCACATGGTTTAATACACTTTATAGAATAGTGGTATAAGAGAGAGGGTTACTTCTTGTCAAAGGAAAAGTGACAGGTGGCCCGATCCCCCTTTTTGGGGTATCCTTTTAGTCCTGCCTCCCTATTTTGGGGGGGGGTCTTCCCTTTTTGGGGTATGCTTTTACTTTGGTCTGTCTGATTTTTCAGTATCCTCTTTGGGGTACTGATTCCAAAGTTTCTAGAAGTTCCCTGAGGACCTCCATGAACCTGGAGTTCCCCTTAGAGGCCCCTTCCTGAATCCCAAATTCCCCAAATGGGCAGCCATCTTTGTTGCACAAAATTTCTTTTGGGGGTGTGTGACCCCTCTCCAAACTCATCTTGAGACCCCTGACCACTACGAATGTGTTCTGAATCTGTCAGGGCTTCTCCAAGGGTGTGGCAATGCTTAGTGGGACAAGCAGTGTCATTTTGTTGCACCAACTTGTTTTCAAGGAGGAGGGGTGTCACAGAGCTGGTCTCAGCACCCTTAATGGAGAGGAATAGGTTTCCAGGCTGGCAGAACTTGGAAGTGTGCTAGCCTTTGAGCATCTGAGCTCGGAGGTGTGGGGAAGATTATAAGAAGAAGAGGAAAGATGATTTTTCTCCTCTCCTAGGAGGGAATCTTCCAGAATGGTACCAATCTTGAACACTGCTCATTGTCCCCATTCCTTCTACCTGTTAGGATGGATAAATTAATGACATCTCCACCTTATCTCCAGGTGGAACACGGAAATGATATGAATCCCCAAACACAAGGTAGGAAGGTAGAGAAGAGAAAGAGATATAGATCACACATACACAAGTACTTTGATGAAAGGATGGGGATGATTTAATCTTTCAGGGTTCCTCTCCTGTACCATTTTCATCTTTATATTAAGGAATGCTTACAGGAATGTTACCGCAGTTTCTAGCCCAGGCTTGTGGGATATTAGATATTCTGACCTTTCGAAGGCTTTGTCTCCAGCCTGAAACTCATTGTTTTCCCCAAGTACGGACTAGCCTATGGCCACATTTTCCCCTATAAGAACCCCTGACTTTGAGAGCTTCCTCGGATCACTCCCGACTTCCATCCTGCCTTGCTGCCAACTTGCTTGGCGAGCCTTCCCCTCAGTCCCACGTACTGAGAAACTTCATCTCTACGAACTTCTGCTTCAGACTACCCAGGCTTCAGGATGTTACCTTGAAAATTGGAGGTCCCGCAAGGGGCGCCTGGCTTTGCCAATTAAAATACCAAATATGGGGAAATTAAACTCAGAGCACAGTTTGGCTAGCAAGAGGCAGGGTAACGTTGTGAGATCTTTCACCCTATGTCTACAGCGGCGGGTCAGAGAGTAGCTAGACAAGGTTTCACAAATAATAAACAATTCATTATTGAGAACAAAACACAGAAGACAAACATAAACTAACTAACTTGGAAAAGGAAGAGAGTTGCAAGGGAAGGCAATACGACCTGTTCCATAGTCCTGGAGAGAGAGACTGGAGATCCGGGGAAGAAAGCTCAGCGTGGGGGCTGAAGAGAGTCCTTTAGACAAACCAGCTGCAGGGCAGGATGGCAGTCGAAGTGATCCAAAGATCAGTCAAAATGAAGGGTTTTTATAGGGAGGTTTGTGCCTTTCGGCTATGGCAGTCCCGGGGAGAACAAAGGGGGTTTTGGTGCTGGACAAAAGGATTTGGAAAGGTCAAATTCAACATGATTGGATTTGCGTGTAAAGACAATACTTTGGCCAAGACTTTAATGGCCCACCATAAAAGAGTAACTTGATTGAAAGCCATGTGGCTATTGAGGACTTTGCAGCGGGAAGTTCCCTAAAGCTTCGGGCGAGGTCTGAGTTGCTGGCTTCAATGGAGAATGGAATGCAAACCATTAACGGCAGCACTGTCCGTGCTTGTCCAGAGAACTTGCAAACACGTGGGATGAGGTCACTGCAAGCCAGTCCAGCTAAAGCCGAATTAAATGATATCAAGTGATATCTGGGGGTCCTCACCAAGGGTGCCATAGCGGAAGTAACAAGGACAGGTGTAGTATTTCCCAAACAACTACTTCCTCTAAAAATCCCTCTATCCAACCCCAACCTTTATTTCTCTCGTTATCTGTGTGAGTGTGCTGCATACACTTGTTTGATTGTATTTTAAGAAAAACAACAATTATTATTTTACTTCTGTTTGCTCCTTGACTCGGTCTGACCCCATAGACATTGGGTAAAAGATCTTGCTCTGTTGCCCTGCCTCTCGCATTGCTAGCTCATGCTCTTTGCTAATTTCCCCAACTTGTATAATTTGGACCGCACTTAGGTGTCCCTCACAGGACCCCCAGAAATCAGGATAACAGGTAGAAAAGATTCATGTATCAGTGTGAGCAAAGTTGCAGCTTGTACATATGTTACATTCTATCTGAACTTTAAGTTCCTGAGACTACATGACCCTGTTCCATTCTAGGTCATTATCAAGATATTACTGGCATTTCAAGAGTCTTTCACTTATATACATACCGATTTTAACAGGAGCGGAGTGGAATGAACAATTCTTAAACAATTCTTAAAGCAAGGTGATGAGCTCAGAGTGTCTAAAATGCAAATTAATACATCAATTCTATAACAAATTGCAGAGCCCCAAATTTCTAGCCTAACACAGCCTCCACCTCAATCAATGCATGTCTGTGACACCCCTCCCTGCAGTGTCAAGTGAATAAGTCCCCACAGGTCCCCAGCTCTTACCCAGATGTTGTATCTTCCTAGGCTCCCAGAGCCCTCTGTCCTTTCCCTCCCTGGGGCCTACTCCTGCATAGTGGGGGTCCATTTGTGTGTTCCCTCCACAGGGTGGACATTTTTCATGGAAATCTTCCTTTTGGGGTGAAGGGTGACCCCTCTCCGTGATCATCCAAATTCCCTTGATCACCAGATGTCCAAGACCCTGGCTGCTTCACTTTTCAAATGGCAGCCCATTTTACAAGTGTGAACCATCTCAATTTTTGTTCTTGTTGCACAAACTTGCATTGTGCGGTAAAGTGTGACCCCTCCTCCAAACAGTCTACCATCTGTGAGCAAGTTCTGCTGCCATGGCAGAACTTATTTAATTTGGAGAAAATGGCTGCTATATTTTTTTTTTCACTTAAACGAGCACATATTTTGGGGCATGGTGTGACTCCTGTCTGTGCTTGCCCCTATATTCCTCAACAGTAGGAGCTATCTTTCCAATTCTTACAGCAGTACTTGTATTTCACAAACCGGAGGCATTTTGTTCTGCTCAAGGACGGATTTTGGATTCAGTTGGGGTGCCCTCTCTGGACACGATCCACCACCCTTGACTGGCAGAAAGAGGTTTCCATGTGCACAGGGTATTGCAGGGCCATCTCCCTTATTCAGGATGTATCTTCGAGAAGAATTTGACTGACTTTCTTTCAGTAACATGATTTTTTTATGTACTTCACAGCTTTGAAGTGGGAAGAATAAGGCCTGTGCTCCCTGTCTCTGGGTGGGAGGCAAAATGGTGCAATTTTGAATACCACTGATTGCTTTGTGTTTCCTTACCTTCCAGCCCCACGAATGAGTGGCAGGGAGACAAGGGCGTGTTCCATTTCCACAGCAATAGGGTTGTTTGCTTTTTTACAGAACTTGATCCTTTTGTTTTTTTCCTCACAGAAGTGATCATTTTAAGGTAGAATGTATGCACTCAGTGCACTACCCTCGTTCACTGGGAGCATGTTTCTGCCCCTTCCCCAATTCCGTCTCAGGATTTTTGAAAACATACACAGTACAATGTTATTGATCTAGCTTATGCATGTATGCCCCCATTTTTACCAAACTGGTGCATGAGAACTTAGTAGCAGTCCACCAACACTCCCTCCCTGGAGGTGTATGTGCTCTGGCCCCTGCACCAGACCACACATCACAATTGTCACAAGCTGTCTGGCCAGGGAATCCAGTGTGAACTATGAAAAAAGCTCCAGGATAGATCTTGGAAAGAGGCCAGAGGATATGCATATGCATATGGGAAGAGGATATTGGTGGTGGTATGGACCGTCCAGTGCTATGCCTGACTGTAATTTTCTGTTCCCACAGCAGAGAAAAAATGTGGGGGCTCTGCAAAGTACAATCATGGGAGGTTGTAAGTCCTGTCTGGCAGTAAACCTGGAAAGCAAGAAGACAAAAAGACAGTAGTGTTTACTTTGCACGTACATCAGTAAAGCAGAGAGTTTTGATATGGGGCTACCTGTCACTTTTTCTTTGATGAGAAACACACACCTCGTATACTACTCAGAGCAATATAGGACATTAAAAACACAACTGACTCATGAGAACTTACCTGAAGGAGTTTATAATCCATATTTCATGGATGTTCTTTCCCTCGCTGACACACAGTTGTCCTTGTTTTTCCTTCTTTCTTTCAGAAGACTTTCTGGACACTAGTGACCCCACGATCCTGGTCCTGCTATTCCTAGGCCACAACCTCTTCAGCAAACCTTTCAAAAAACACTCTCTCCCACCCCCACCCCCCCACCCCACCCCACCGCCCCACATTCCTATCACAACCTTACTCAGAAAAGACCCTCCTGGTGGAGGTACCCTGCATCCTTCTTTCTGCCTTGTGGGAAGATCATCCTGTTCCTGGCCCTGAGGAATTCCTCTGCGTTCTCCTGGAACCTCCTTCACATCATCTAACAAAAGTTGAATTGGAATGGGGCGTGGGTCTAGGACTATACTGGGGATCATAGGATAAGTCCTCTCCTCCCATGCCTCTGTCTGGGCTAAGTAGAGGGACACACTTGTAATTTACTTTTAAAGTCCGTGCATGCAATCTCTAATTGTGAGAATGGTGTCTAATCTAGTCTGACTCTAACTCAATCTCTCAGCACTGCAAGAATGTAACACTTATCTCTTGTTATTTGCTCCTAACATTTGAAGTTATATGTTTGGAATATCTGCATTTCGTTTGCACAGCTTCAGCTTGATCTAGACTGTGTAGTTTTTTAAAAAATATATCAATAAACCTTTTGCCAAAATACCCCAGAATAAGCACAGAGAAACATGAAAGGTGAAATCAAACAGCTTAAAGATAGCATCCTGCTTGGCTCTCTCCCTGCAAATAGCTTAAAAGCTGAAACAGATGCCTCAAGATGCTTACAATCTAAATTTCAGAACTGGAGGAGAGCCATGGGAACACAAGATAATATAAACCTACACATACACACACAACACACATATGTGTATGTGTATACACAAACACACACACACACATATATACACATATATAGAAATACACATATACAAACAAAATTCAGTATCACTTGAATCATGCACAACCAGCTGCTAATACAAATAAATAATAAAAAGGTTTTTTTAAACCCAACACTTGCTTTTTTAATCCAGTGTTTGAAACTTGGCATTTTTTTCTTTGCTGAAAAATACATTGACAGCCACACCCATCCCCAAATCTCAGCAATGAAACCAGTGTAAGTGAGAAAATGTGAGGGTCATCCACCTGACCCACCATGGGCACCATATATGAGGACGCACCAAATGTGGGGAGCTTCTAGACCTCTTCATAGTTCCTGTGCAAGAATTTATTTATCTAATCTCTATGCTGGACACCACTATCTTTAAATAAGTGCTGTCACCACAGACATGGGGTTTCTGAACTCAAGCATTCCAGTTTTCCATATGTAGTATTCTCAGAGGCACAAGTGTATTATGCAAAAATAATCTATTACAAAGAAATTCAACAAAAAGTTACAAATTACTTATTTAACACTTCTTCGTGGTCTCTATGACTTACACAAATGAGTCATCTGCACCCGTGCAGTGCATCTTTCGGAAACTTCTAGAGTAGTATGACATGTGTTTTGGTGGGAAACCCGTCTACTCCCTGAATGCCAATAGCACAGCCTTTCCTGCCAAAACCCTCAGTTCCTTTTTGTCTGCCATGGCAGCAATGTCAATCAGGAGCCTTCTATTAAGTATCAGTTTGAATAGACTGTCTTCGGTATGATCATTCTCGGACATTAGTTCATGGCTTTGGCTTGTGTTTTGGTACAGCAAAAGGTTGGACTGTCTTTGGTATTTAACTTGGACTGTTGTACACTTTGCTTCTCACACTTTTGAGGCAGTGGGGTTCTGGCTAGCTTAAGTTGTGCATCTCCCACCATTTTATGGCCTCTGCAGCCTTCTTTAAGCACTGCTCCTCTTGTGGATGAAAAATTCTTGAGAAGAATGGCCACTCTTAAGCGCCTCCTTTTTCTTGGTAAAGGACACAAGATCAGATTGTGTCAGAACAGTCAGTTGTTCATGCCTCAAACCAGGAGAAACCTCACTGCTAGGCTGAAGGCTCTCCTTCTGGAGAAGATTTTGAGCATTGTATAAAGTTGTAAAGGCTGGTGCTGAGCGGTTACTGCAATATCCTAAGCCCAATTCCGTCACTGTTGATGTGGCCCAATCTCACCTTTCACAAAAGCAGCTGACAAGGAAGGGAAGAAGTCTGATGTGATGGGTAGGAGCTCTGTTCCAATGCTGCACTTTTATTTTGCATCACGAACTATAGTGCTTGCATGGGCACCTCCCAACAGGCCATTTGGACTAAAATTAAGCCCTTCCTGGACCACTCTCCAAGGAATATGGATGAGTCACCTTGGTGTTATACGCCAAAGCTCATCGAATGCCTCCCAGTAAATAACCACTGCTTGTCACATCATGGACTCTAGCAGTAAGGCCTTGGCAGTGGCAGGAGCTATTCCCAGATATCCATGGCTGAGATCTTCTGGCCTGTCTTAACAAAGCCAATCCACTGTTGAACATCCCCTATTTGATTAAGGCAGTCTATTCCATACAACAGCAGATGACAAGCTGGAACATACTCACAAATGAGGACTATTGCCAAGAAATTCATTTTCCAGCAACAAGCTCAAACAGTGAAGTCTAGGTATTCTTGCTTTTTTACTATGTCAAAGCGCACATATAGCCTGTCCATGCTCGGTCTGGGCCAGCAGCCAAAGGCAGCTGATAACACATACACCAAAAGGTTCAGGCAGCAAAGTAATTAGTCCATTTACTTTAGCAAAGAAACAGTCTTACAAATGAGAACAATAGTTGCAGCAAGGTCTATAAATCCAAGGCAGGCAATATAAACATAAGTCAGAGACAAGAACAACAGGCAAGGAAAACAAACAGAAGTACAGCAGCAGAAATGCTCAGTTAATCACCAACAAGATCTGGAGGAGAATGGCTCAGCTCTTATAGGTTCAGAGCTCAGTGCAGCTGGTGCTTGATTAATTGTTGTTTGGCATAAATTTGCTGAGAGTGGTGTAGGAGTCCCTTTTGGTGTCTACACTGGACAAAAGTGGGTATTGGTAAGTCATTCTCCATGTCAGAAGGAGCAAAGCTCCCTTCTGGGGCTGGCACTGCCCCCTATTCTGTCTCTGAGGTGGATGGTGGTACTATCTGCTCTGCAGGTTCTGCTGTAAGACTCTGAGTCTTGGTTCTGGAAGCCCATGAAACAGCTTGCCTTTCAGCAAGCAACAAAGGCAGCCTCCACTCCAACCCTGTATATTTTGTAAGTCTTCTGCCTCCCAGTACGAATCTTCTCAACCCAGTAAGATCCCAACAAATGTTGTCTTTGACTCTTCTCAAGACAATGTCCCTGCTACATACAAAGTATCCATCTCCATGTTGGGGAATTGAGAGATTTTTAATAATAAGTCTCCCAATCAGTAGAGTATTTTGTAATGCAGAAACAGAAGTTGAACAAATTACCAATCCCACTTTATCATCTCCATCCCAGACACACTTAATCTAGCTCAAAATAAACACAAACAGTTTGGTTAAAAATATGAAAAATTTACTACCAAAACCTTGTGCATAGTTTACACAGGTTCAATCCTTGAAGAAAGTAAGATGAAATTAAGCACTCATATCCTTGCTGAAAATAATCCCTTTTAGGAGATCTCAGAGCATGCTTTCAGGACAAAAGGCAAAGATAAAAGAGGAAGAGGAAGAGAACATGCAAGGGGAAGTGGATGTTGACCAAACAACAGGAAGTTTACTCCAGGCAGTCTCCTCTATGCCTACAATAAACATGCAAACTAACTAGCCAGTTAATTAAGCATGCAAAGGTTGCCACGCCCAACACTCAATTCCTCCAGCCAGTGCTCTATTCTTTGGCAACCAGCTTAGCAGATATACCCAGCCTGGGCCTCCAGCACCTCAGACATGTGAGTACTAGATATCATCAAAAGAGGTTATGCTGTAGAATTCCAGAGGATCTCTCCTTCCGACATTCTTCATGTCACTTGACTCTCTCCCATGCTCAAAGATAAGGTGAAGTCCTTGCTCCTGAAAGGAGCAATCCAGCCTGCTCCTCTTCCTCCTCCTTTGCACCACAGTTTCTTCTCCTGGTATTTTATAGTCTCAGAAAAGGATGACAGCCTATGTCTGATAGTAGATCTCCAAGGAGTCAACTTTTACATTCAACCCAGGCATTTCCGGATGATCACCCTGGCCACTCTCTTCCCCCTCGTGCAGAAAGGAGACTGGTTTGCCATTTGAAAGATGCTTATTTTCACATTGCCATCAGGCCTTCCCACAAAAAATTCTCCCCTTGGCTGTGGGAGGGAGAGCATACTGCTTTGGAATTCTCCTTGGTTTTATGCACTGCCCCACATGTTTTCAACCAATGCACGGTGCTTGTGGCTGCTTCATTACATCAAGAAGATACCATCCTGTTCCCATACATAGATTATTGGCTTATTGTCACCCCTACCCAATAACACCTACTTCACAACATCTGTACAAGAGCTGTGCACTGGGTTTACTGGTTTGGGGGAAAGCTCTCCCAGATCCTAACTCTCTCTCTCTGCAGAGTATTACAGGCTATAGGTTTTAAAAATGGACGATTAACCAAAGTAGCTTCAATAACAAGGAAAGAAAAAGAAAATCATGTTGAAGACAAGCTGATTTTGAAACACAAACAATTATGCCTTTATTAAAAGACAGAAAAACCTAGCAGCAGGACTCATCTGAACAATCTGTATTCAATGCAGGCTGTTTCTCAAAAAAAAGGGGGAGAGAATGGCAGAGGTGCTAAAAAAAACCATCCCTCACCAAAATATGTGGGCTAAAGGTGTGCAGCTATGCTTAAGAGACTACAGAATGAGACACACATGTGATTTCTCTCACCCTCCAACAAGAAGAGGAGTCCAGCTGGCTTGGTGGCTGAAGATTGCGGCAGCAGGTTGTTCTCTTGGAAGACTCACTGTAATACTTCCAGTCTCTTTATGGTCTGTCTCCACCAAGTCTCTCCTTGGGCATTCTTCCAGGCTCCTTCTTTACAGTCTTTCTCTCTCTGGGGTGCAGGTCAGCAAATCTGTGGCCATTTTCACACTACACTGTTAGAGTGCTATTATTCCCTTTCAACATCCTATGGAATCCTGGGGTTTGCAGTTCAGGGAGGGGCCTTTAGAATTCTCAGCCAGAGAGCTCTTTGGCCTCAGTAAACTACAAGCCCCAGAATTCCACAGGATGTAGAAAGTGGAATGATAGCACTATAACAGTGTCGTGTGGAAATGGCCTGTGTCTTGAAGCAGGCCCTTTTCTTCTCTTAGGGGAATCAGTCGCTTCTCCAAGTCTGTGGGCATCTGTATTTAACTCTTTCCTAACTTGGAGGCTGTCACTTGGATTCAAGAGGACATCTCTTTTTTTTTAATCACATGTGGAGGGGAAGAGTAAAGGAAGGCTTGCTTGGGCTGGCCCAAGACACAGACAGACCCAGATAACCTGTGATAGCATGTTATCTACTATATAAAAGTCAAAGTTTGTACGTTTGTTTGTCTGTGTCAGGCAAAGACCTCATATGATTGGCTGCCTGGGAAGGGGTTTGCAGTTTAGGGAGAGGCCTTTAGAATTGTCAACCAGAGAGCTGTTGGGCCTCAGTCAACTGTGTCTGTCTTGAATAGGGCACTTGCTATGGAGATGAGGCCTAGCAGCAAGGAGGAGGGCAGCATATTTCCTCAGGAACCCAATCTCTGTATGTTAATAACTCTGAATACAGATTGGGTTGGGGAATATGGGGAAAAGTTACAGGTAGTGGATAAGACAGTTTGAAGAATTAGGGACACAGGATCTCAAATCTTTCTAACAAGTATTAGCTATGAGAAAATAAAATCCTGGGCAATGCCAGGTATATACGCTGGTTAAAAATTAATCTAGAATTTTAATGTAATTTTATTTTATTTTAAGTATAAGTAGAAATGTTAACTTTAGTTTGGGTTAGAGTTATGATACTAGTGTTTAAATAAAAGGCTATGACTAATTGATTTCTGGGGCAGGAACCACATTTTATTATATGTATTAAATGTTTGTTTTATTTGTGATCAGTATTTGATAGTCTAGATTTTATTTTGTTTATTTGTCAATTGTTAGATTAGTTTAGATAGTTTAAGGAGGTATGTTACTGTGTTACTTTTTGACGTTATGTTTATTTATATTGTGTATTGTATATTATGTATTTTGCATTGCTTTCTCTTTTTCTGTTTTTCCTTCTCTTTTCTCTTTTTTAAAAATACTCAATAAGAAATAAAAGTGAAGAAAATACTCTGTTGAGCCAGTAGTTATAAAAAGAGAATGAAATCTTTATTAAAATAACAAACAAGGAGAAAGGTATTGTGATTTCCAAAGTATTCCAACAAAACAACAATTTCTTAAAGATATTTAACTCATTCCTTCAAAACGCAATGTTCACCAACAGAGCCTTCACAGAAGTGGTTTGGTTTCTCCTTTGCCACTAGGCCACTGAGAAGATAACCCTCTCTGAGAAAACCCCCTTTGGTTGACCAGGAGCCCTGACTTAAGAGTTCTATGAAGGAAGCTAGATTCCAAATCATGCTCCCAGTATATATGTTTTCTGCTGTCTCACCCACAGCCTCTCCCTTTTGCTTGGGCTGGGTTTTTTCCCCAGGCAGAGACAATCTCATTACTTTGCCCTCTGTTACTGGGGCTTCTCTACTAGCCACAGCCCCAGGCTCTGTCACATTTTTTTTATTTCATTTTTTTCCGGCTAAGTGTAGTACCTTGTATTTCTCCATAAATTTCAACAGGGAGAAGTGTAGTACACAGGCAGAAAAAAATGAAATGCACAGATATAAGATGGTAATACCTGGCTTGACCACAGTGCATTTGAAATAGATCTAGGAATCTTAGTAGACCAAAGCTGAACGAGAGTCAGCAGTGTGATGTGGCAGCTAAGAAAGCCAATGCAATTCTGGGCTTCATCAATAGGAGTATAGTGCCTAGGTCAAGAGAGGTAATAGTACCACTGTATTTTGCTTTAGTCAAAACCTATCTGCAATACTGTGTTTAGTTCTGAGCACTACAGTTCAGGAAGATATTGACAAGTTGGAATATATCCAGAGGAGGGTGACCAAAAATGGTAGAAGGCCCGGAAACCATGTGGCTACGTTTAGCCTGGAGAAGAGAAGGCTAAGAGACGATATGATGGTTATGTTTAAATATTTTAAAAGATGTCATATGGAGGGTGGAACAAGGCTGTTTTCTGCTGCTCGAAAGGTTAGGAGATGGAGCAATGGTTTAAAATTTCAGGAAAAGGAAGAAATTCCTGACAGTAAGAGCAGTTCAACAATGAAACACACTGGCTTACGGTGAGGTGGAGTTTCCTTCTTTGGAGTTTTTAAACAGAGCCTGGACAGCCATTGTTACCCTGACTTCTGGGGGTCCCCTCAGGGACACCTTGATTTGCTCCAAAAATGTAGAGGCTGGGGAAATTAGCAGAGCACTGGCTATAGCAAAATGAGTGGCAGAGTAACCCAGCAGGATCTTGTACCCAATTTTTACAGGGTCAGACCAAGCAAAAGCCAGCAAAAGTAAGCTAAAAAATGTGTTTTTATCAGGGGAATTCATTCATGCATGTACACAAGATACATACAGTCAAGCATTTGCACAAGAGCTAACTGAAAGAGAAAGGGAGGAAAAATTATAGAGAGGCTGAGGGATTTGGAAGGATTTATAATTACCAGTCCAGAAGAGTGCTGAAGAGCAGAAATGTGCTTTGGCTTAGGTATGACCTAAGGACAGTTCTCATTCAGGAGCCAGACAGACAGAGTGACGGGTAGACCTTCGAGAGACTGCACTGGGCATCCTGAAATCAGGGGCATTTGTACCCTGAAAATAGTCTGTGGCAGTGAAGGTTCCAGATGCAAGACAAAGGGAACCTGTTGTGGACAATGGGTCTGGAATGGACTGATTGGTTTCAATGTCTTGGTTGAGAGGGGGGTTTCTGGGCTAGCTGCAGTAGGAAATGCGCACAGTAGGGATCCTGGGCACCTAATTGTTTTCTGAGGTTGGCAGTTGATAGGATTAGCTCAGAGCCATTAAGTCAGGCTTTCTTGGGTAATTTCAGAGAAATTTTGACCTGTCCATGCTAGGGTCATCTCTGACCTACTCCCAGCCAGTGTCCCTTTCCACATGGCCTTGCCAGCCATAAGTATAATTTATATGTTATGCCAACACATCTGCCAATTAATATATGTTTCCAATTGGACCATATCAAAATGTGGGGGTGTACGGCCTCGTAACACCATCTGTCAGGAATGCTTTGAGTGTGTATTCCTGCATGGCAGGGGGTTGGAATCAGTGGCGCTTGTGGTCTCTTCCAGCTCTATGATTCTGTGACTCTACAATTCTTCTGGGAGGGGCTAACATGACCTTAATATTATATTATGGAGATTCAAAAGTTTAGATTTGAATTTTTTTTCTTTTTTTCCTTTTATTGTGAATCACATGCTTTTACAATCTATCCATTCCCCCACCCACCCCAAATGGCTGACAGAGGATCCAGACCCCATTTTTACCAAAAAGCTTTTTCAGAGATCTGGGATATAATCTTAATCACAGTTATCACATCTTCTATCCCCGATTTTAGTTTTACTTTCTTGTTTAGATTTGAATATGACCTTTGCTCATTACCCTCCGGGTACCAGTAATGACTCTTTAATTGTCTGAAGAGATGAAAACAGTATTCTGCACACATAGGACAAAGCCAGTCCAGTAGAGCCATTTCCTTTCTTTCAGATCTGGATGGTATTTCCCAACATCTCTGAACAATGCACAGCACCTCTAGTACCTCAACAAGCAAGGCAGGAATTGCTTAAGCACTCTTGTACATCTCACAGTTTTGTGATTAGTGTCAAGCATCATTTCCGCACTACAGTGTTAAAGTGCTGCTATTCCACTATCAACCTCCTATGGAATTCTGGGGTTTGTAGTTTAGGGAAGCTCACTTCGAATTCTCAGCCAAAGAGCTCTTTGGTCTCAGTAAACTACAAACCCCAGAATTCCACAGGGCATTGAAAGTGGAATAGCAGCAGTTTAACCCTGTAGTGTGGAAAAGGCCAAGGATTTATGCTGAGTCAGGCATGGTTTCCTCTAAGCAGATGGCAGAGAAAGAGGTGATGTGGCCAGATGAGCAGGTGCGAGGTTATCAGGATTGTTTTGACTATAAGTTGTACTGGGGAAGGCAACACACCAGAACGCCGATTGGATCACCTCATTTGTTCAGGATGACCAGGAGACTTAAAAAGGCTGGTGTTTGCCTTCACAAGTCGCCAGTTAGGTTTCTCTAGTTGGTCCAGTCATGCTGCTGACAGTCTATGCCTTGTAAGGGGAGATGCTGCCTGTTTATCTTCTGTTGTTTTTTCTGACATAATTGCTTCAGGAGTGTTTTGTCAAAAGCCTTTATCTTAGTGTGCAGCAATAAATCTGCCTCTAAGCCTCACTTAATGAGCCTCTGGAATTTTTTCCTGCTTCACTGAATACCTCTGCCACGGCAAAGCTGTGCTTTACTGTTTGAACTCTGCACACGCTCAGAGGACCAGTTCCTGCTAACCCTGACAATTGGTGCATACCAAGATGTACGTGGGTCATGTCTATCCATATTTCAGGAGACCAGAATATCCTAGCATGCACCCTGAATTGTGCAACACTGTCTTGTCATCAAACACTCTCAAGAATAATACAAAGCTATAGGTAAATAAGGAATAAAAGGTTGGATAGAGAGAAATTTAGGGAGGGAAGAGAGTGATATTTACCAGTCCCAAAGAAAAGAAATGTAGTGGAAGGGCTCAGATATACATCTGAAGGTAACACAAA
>CAOLHI010004471.1:0-115867 GCA_948474755.1 Ctenosaura bakeri | reverse complement strand
AAGCATTATATTTCTGCTGATATAAATCCAGAATCTCAGCTATTATTAAGCTATTGTTGCATTCAAAACAAGTGTGGGGTGTTACGAGATACTATTGTACATTCTGGTAACACACAATCATTGTCATCCTCTTATGATACAATCAATGCCAATTTTATGCGTATGTTTCAACCTACTTTTTCCCTACAGCTCTCATTAGATTCTCAAAGAGCTCAATAAACCAAAACAGGACCACTGATATAGAACTGTAGGCTGATTCAGTATATGGCACTTCCACAGTCTTAAACAGATAAGTTGTGTTATTTCAGCACTTAAGTCCCAATGTTCACTTGGTTTTTCATCTCTTGCCAGAACAAGCCACAATGGCACAGAAATTCTTCACACTAGGTGGAATTATGACAGAAAACATGATAATTCTGTATGATATAATGGAGGCACGAAAAGTCACCACAGAAAGGGTGTTTCAGACAACTTTGACAGAATACCAGTAATGCTTTGATGAAATCTGAAAATTATGATGAGGATAGCACTGTGCAGAGCTAAGAAATGGTTTCACTTCAGGAACAGATTTTATAAAGACCCACTCATTATAAAATAGGATCTTGTCTCATAGAAATCTACAGGGTTCTAGAGACATGATATCCTTGCCATGGAGAAAAGAGAATGAGACTCTGTCTAAACTGGTTTAAAAAAAGAATGCCCTAATTTTGCATCTATCACAAGAACATATGTGGTTGCTGCACAAAACAAAAGGCTACCAGACTTTCATGCTCCATCAAGTACTATGTCCAGATTGCAGCTCCTATTGCAAAAACATAATGGATGACGCTTAGAATCTTAATTACCAGCAACAATTCTACCATTAATTTCAATACCAGCAATCAATAATAAACCTCATGTCCTTTCCTTCTGACTGCCTTCTCACTTTCCCATTAAAATAGACCTCTCAAGATTTGAAGATTGTCATCCTGAAAATACAGAAATGTGTGGAAGACTTGAGAATCTACAACAGACCAATAAAACAGAAGAATATAAAGCACAATAATATAAAAGAAAATTCAAGAATAATAACATTTGGAAAACCAGACTTTTGTTTTTCATCCATTTCATCGCAAGATATCTTTTCCTTGCAACCAGTTTGAGGAGGGTCTAGAACTGAACCAAACCTTATGAACAGTGGCTATGATTCATGCAGGTAGGATGCCCATCTTCAGCCATGCAGATAAACAGTAATGCTGCCAAAGCACAATATTCCGAAAGCAGTCCAGCATACAGACAAAAATCATGAGTTCAAATTTGCTCCTATTAGCAAAATCTTATTTGTTTCATTACTAGACTTCTAAAGACCTAGCATTAGACTAACTGTAATACTTGGTATCTAGGAGTGAGGAAATCTGCCAGTTCTACCTTCTTCTACTTTGAATTTTTTTAAACCTCAAGTTCTTTCCATCCTGAATATTAAGAAATTTGCAAATTTTGATCAATCATTCAAAAATGAACTAAAACTAAATCTATCTGATCAGACCAAACTCAAAAAGTAAGGCTAACCCCAATATTGGGAGGTTTCTGTTATACCTGCCTGTGGTTGCTGATGTGAAAGATGTGGAGCCTCTCAGGAAAAAAACAAACAAGCATGTGTCAACCTTGATTCAGCACTGTGTGTATGTGCTTATGCCTTTAAGTTGCCTGTTGACTTATGACAACCCCATGAATTTCATAGGGTTTTCTTAGGCAAGGAACACTCAGATGTGGTTTTGTCAGTTCTTTGATCTGAAATATATCCTATAACACCTTGTATTTGTTGTCAGTCTCCCATCAAACTACTAACCACAGCTATCCCTGCTTAGCTTCCAAGATCAGATAGGATACGGTACCTTTAGATTTCACTAACAGGGTTAAACATGTAGGGATTCAGTTCTACAGTTTTAGAGTTAAGCACCCAAAGTCTGTATGGATGAATCTGTAGTTCAATGTTTCCGCATTTGAATTATTAAAAATCTCAAGTTCTTTCCATCCCAAATACAAAGAGGTCTGCAAAATGTGGTAAATTCTTACCAGAAATGAAAGGAAACTGTATCCCATTCCCACTGCTCTCTCACAACAGGTGTTGGCTGAGCAAGTGGCTCCCCCTGTTGACCAAACATTCCTTGAGGTGCACATAAGAGATGTTACAAAAACGGTTTCTCTTTGTCCTCTGACACTCTGAGACCTTCTGTTTCTTCTGCTGAAGGAAAAATATTCTCAACTAAAACATCCTGATTTTCCTCATATTGTAACACTTATAAATGAGCAACACATCCCAAAGTCCATACTGTGGTAACACCTTCATTATAGCAATCAGAAAGGCACAACATTCTCAATAAGACGCTAAAATTTTCTGAACCACTGGTGTTTATAGAGCAGAATTTTGCAGAAGTTCAGTAACGCACCCCTTGAGCGAAAGCCCTGCACCAAAATTTGCCTGTAAAACACACAGAGGGAATGTTGCATGTAACAAAAGACGCTTGACCTGGATAACAAATTGTAAAAATCAACCGGAGCAAATTATTGGCCTCAAGGGATAAATAACAAACAGGAATATCACTGCCAGATCTTTTAAACATATAACAAGAAGCCAGGTCTGCAAATCAACTGAGATGCCAGAACTTAAAATGTTTTAATTAGAAATGCGATCATAAAAGGAAGGAGTGTAATTTAAGATCACGCTGTTGCTCTTTTCCAAATGAAATGCAGGCTATTTCATTAGAAACAAGATTGTAATTATGCCAAGATGGCCTTGCAGATAGTTACAGGTAACAATGAGTCGCAGGCATAAGGTAAGAAGGAGGCATTTAACCTCCCACACAGCCACTGGAAAACCCCACAAGCTACTGGGAAGCCAGTGCTTTGAGTACAAGCCTTCACTTTGCGCCATCGGCAGCTGTCCGCAGCTGCCTCTCACCTCCATGAAACCCATCTTTGCAGAGCGGTGGAGGGCTTTCGCGAGGGTTGCAGCCCCCCAACCGGTGGCGCTTCCCTTACCTACACATCCCTCTTCCCAGTAGTGCCACCTAGTTTGGCAGAAAGTGATGGGCTGCCATGGCGACTCTGGCTTGTCTCATCACCAGCTTGGAGAACCCGGGCGGGGAGGGGGGCAAGAGCTGTTGGCCATGGTTAATATACTACGCCAGTCAGGAAGGGGAGATGAGGTTAAGCTACCGCCGGCGACTTCAACGCAATTTAAAACGCAATCCACTTCAGCCTTTCGCCATTCCAAATTAAGGATTCCCCTGTCCCTCTTTCGTCCAACAACTGCACGAGGACGCTTTCACACGCAGGTAACTTCCCTCTTGCCCCCAGGTTCCTAAGAGTTCCCGCACACGCATTCACACGCTCCGAAAAGACGCGGGACGCATTCAGCTCAGACTCCTCACTAGTGTCTGTGTGTGTGCGTCTTTGTGAGCGCACGCTGAGGGGGACGTAAACAGAGACGAAGGGGGGGAAATGCCAGCGTCGACCGCTTGGGGATGGCTCCGGGCTGTCTCCTGCTGATTTCATCCTCCTCGCACAGACGGTGCCTGCATCTCCAGAGGTGTGCGAGAGGACTTGCCATCCCCACACCCGCCTCCCGTCTCCGGCACACGCCCGCACAGACACCCCTCCTCCTCCTCCCCCCACCCCCGCGCCTCGCCTCAGCCCGGGGATGCATGCTGGTGAGCAGAGAACATGACCGCGCCAGCCAAACTGGACGGCCGCCTCCCCCCCGCCCCTTCCCCAACCTCGCCTCCTGCCCTTCCTTCTCCCTCCTCAGAACGCCGGGGGCGGTGGGGCGTCCCTCCGCCCGAAGCCAGGTCTCCCGCCCACCCCAAAACGCCGCCGCCGTGGGCCGGGAGGGGGAGGAGGAGGGCCAAGGGGCACGCCGCGCGGGCAGCTGCGACCCGACCCGACCCGGCCGCCACGGAACCCGCGCCGAACAAAAAGAAGCCTCGCCGTGCCTCCGGAGCTCCGCGCGGACCAGGCGCCTTCCTCGCCTTCCCTCGCCCCGTTCCTCGTTCTCCTCCTCCTCCAGGGGCTTCCCGCCCACAGCGCTGGCGGTGCTGCGCGCGCGGCTCCCCTTGCAGCTCCCGCTGCTGCTGTTGACCGGCCGCCTTTTCCCGCAAACAGCCCCTCCGGTCCCCTCAGCCGCCGCCGCCGCCGCCCCCACCTGCTCAGAGTCCCGCTGAGTCGCAGGTACGGGAAGGACTGCGGCAGGGGGAGAGGGGACTCGCGCTGCGGAAGAGACGGAGACCACCGCCGCCGCCAGCAGAGCAGCAGCAAGGCCGGGAGAGACTGCGAGGAGGTGTGCGCGCGCTCCCTCCATACATAGTCTTACCCACTGCAACCCCCCCCTCGCTTCGCGCCTCTCTCGGCTCCTCTTCCTCCTCCTCCTCCCCCTCACTCGGTTGGTCTAGTCTGCACAGCCCCCCCCCGCTCCACCCGCCGGTTCTCAACTCGGTGCTGCAGAGCCGCCAGAGCAGCCGCCCGGACTCTGCAGAGCCTCCCTTGCGCGGCCCGTTGCGAAGGCCCCGGCGCCGAGCAGGAAAAAACATGGAAAATGCCCATTTCTACACACATAAGCACCCCCCCCTCCACAAACACATACACGGAGATTGCTTAGCCAAGAGGAGGGAGAAAAAAGCCTTCCAGAATTGCTGTTCGCGGCCGTGCGCAACCGTTCCGCTCGCCACGGGGCGAGGAAGTGCCATCCTGCGGGGGCTTCGAGGGTGACTCACCTATGCTGAAGCCGTCCGTGTGCCGCCGTTCCGATGTGAAGTGATTAAAACGAGTCAGTGTGTATGTGCAGAGTGCCCTGCTTCCCTGCGGGGAAGCACTTATCGCTTCACGTCGGAACGGTGGCCCTGGAGAGAGATCGGGGAGCTAACCCCAAGCAAGGCACTCTGCACATGCACAGCGACTCCTTTTATCACTTCACATCGGAACGGTGGCCCTGGAGAGAGATCAGGGAGCTAACCTCAAGCAGGGCACTCTGCACATGCACAGCAACTCCTTTTATCACTTCACATCAGAACGGTGGCCCTGGAGAGAGATCGGGGAGCTAACCTCAAGCAGGGCGCTCTGCACATGCACAGTGACTCCTTTTATCACTTCACATCGGAACGGTGGCCCTGGAGAGAGATCGGGGAGCTAACCTCAAGCAGGGCACTCTGCACGTGCACAGCAACTCGTTTTTATCACTTCACATCGGAACGGTGGCCCTGGAGAGAGATCGGGGAGCTAACCACAAGCAGGGCACTCTGCACATGCACAGTGACTCCCTTTTATCACTTCACGTCGGAACGGTGGCCCTGGAGAGAGATCGGGGAGCTAATCTCGAGACCGACTCACCCAAACCCCCCCCACGAAGTCTTATTTGTCTAAAGTTCCCCCTTTTGTCACACGGGCTCCCTTTGCCTTGCTGCTACACCTCCGTCGCACCGTGCAGAGCGCCGCCGACAAGAAGCTCAGTTCCTCATCTTGTGCCCTCACCGTCACAATAGGAAGCCTAACGCCGCCGTGGCTGCCCCGGAATTTTAACACAACCCTTAACAACGGTAAAGAACCCTCAGTTGTTTGGATGGGCTACCCCAAGACAAAAATCTCCTGCAAGTAAAACTTGAAAAACAAAACAAAAAAAACCCCTCCCTCAGTTACACATTCCAAAGTCATTGCAATTTATTTTACTTTCCAAGCTGCAACCTAAATTGGTGGGTTATGTATGAACCTAGCGGAGTAGATGCCAAGTGTCCATTCCTGGTTACCGCCACCCTGTCCTTTTTTTTCTTGTTCCAGGTACTGTGGCAGGAGAAGTGAGGGGCGATCGGTCCTTTTATAAAGTGGAGGAAAGCTTCGTTCTCCCTCTTGGGTGCCAATGCCCCCAGGGAAGGGCTGGCTTGTTGGCTGGCGGCGTCAGCGACAACAGCCGCCCACATCCCCCGTTAGAAGTGCTCTCCCCCATATCTCTCTCTCTTTTCAACTCAGTGATTTGATTGACAGGAAGCCTTTCAAAGGCCGCCCACGCACACGGTCGGCACACAGACATCCACATGCGCAGCGAGAGAGACACATACGTTTTCTCTGAAAGAGCTAGGGAGATGGGGAGGAGGGCGCGCGGGTGGGATGGGGAAACATGAATGAAATACTGGAGCTGCAGAAGTGGCCAGGAGCAAACCAGGGGCAGGGAGATTTGGCCTGGGTGGAGGTGGGGGGGGGATGAGAGCAGAAGAAGAGACAGAACATCTCCAGGGAGAACAACAGCATCTGGAGCCTTCCCTTTTAGGAAGCAGCAGCCTCCATGGTAGTGTGTTTTATTTCTGTTTTTTTTAATTGTTTTTCACTGGAGAGAAACATGTAGATAAGACTCAGTTTTGATGCTATACGCAGACAAGTGGGGGACAAATGTTCACAGAAGAGTCTGGTCCACACAATTACTGGGTGAACGGTGGCGGCCACAACAAAAGTGTCTAATGCTCAGGTTCCCACAGTTGGCTGTAGGGATCAACATATAACTATGGGCAGCCTTTAGCCTTTGTCATGTGACCCAAAAGAGACCCCACATCTACTTTCTGCCATCTATTTTCAAGGGATACTGAAAATGGACTAGTAATGAGCATAATGCATAATAACGAGCATATGCATGAATGGACACCTGTGAAAAAGCATTGCTGAGAAAGAGACATTACTTTGCACATCATTTTCTTTGAAAGGGGCTACATATGTTGATATACGGATAAGCTACCATGAGGTTAAACAGTTCCAAAACTAGCCTTATTGTTGTGACAGCTGTGGTTTCCGTATTAGCAGAGAAATAAATTGGTCCTCTGGTTTTCTGTGAACTCTCCTAGGTCCTGAACCCCTATTGATGGCACATTTCAGCATCCTGGATAGCTCCAGGCATACCAGTAAAACAGAAGCAGAATGGCCTAGGTTCAAATTCTAGTATCTCCAGTTAAAAAATATCAGGTAATGGGTGTTGGGAAAGTCTCCTCCTGACACTCTGGAGAATTCCTGGCCAGTCAGAAGAAAGGAAATAATAGTAATAGCAGTCCTATACAGGCTTAGGTTGGAAGAAGTCTCAATGAACTGGTGGGGGGTACTTCTGAATTGGTATACATAGTATTGTATTGCTAGATGATAAATAGCCTAACATGCGATAAGACAATGTCCTATGTACAGTGGAAGAAAAATGTTTCACTATGCATAGTTGATATTAATTGTCTAAAATAACACATCTGCTACAACAATCCCAGTCAGCTACTGGGTGCTTATTTGAGCACATTACTGCTGAAAGTAATGAAAAAACAAAACCCATAAAGAGTAGCTTGACCAAATGAGATTAGAAGACTGGTGGTAAAAATGTCCTCCTTCTATCCCAACAGCCACTGCCCTGGCCATGGAGGGAGAGAAGAAGAGGAAGGCACAGCTCCTAGGCCTAGAAGGAGATGAAGGGCCATCTCTTCATCCCAACTGCCATTGCCGTGGCCTTGTTGGGAGAGAAGAACTGGCAGTATCTGCTGGACTTAATCCTTTGCCCCACTGCCATTCCATCTTCCCAGTGTTACATGTCTTATTTAGACTGTAAGCCTGAGGGCAGGGAACTGTCAAATTAACAATCTGTAAGCAATTCAGAATGACTTCATGGCTGAAGAGCAGAGTGTAAATACTCTAAACCAACCAATCAATCAATAAAAAAAGAGCTTTATGAGATCTTTTTGAATTTTCCAGGGTGGTGATAGGGAGATACTAATACATAGACCAAGCTTGGCAGATTCAGTAGGATCTGGGGCAGTGATCTTGGTAGATTCACTGATGGGAAAATGTGGAAGGTTTTTTCTGTGTAACTTCTACAGCGCTAGTAGTAGTCTTCAGCAATAAATACTGTGGATCCTTAAAGCCTAACATATTTATTATGGCACAAGCTTTCATGGATTAGAGCCTGCCTCATAAGATGTAAGTAGAGTTATCCTTAGTTGGACATCGTATTCATGTGTAAAAACATACATACAGTTATATACACTCAAACTTACAGAGAAAAAAAATGAACAGTACAGTCAAATTGTGGTGAAATGCAACTGGTTTGTGACAGATCTGCAAAACTTAAGTGTAGTGAATATTTACAATAACATTAATTGGTACTGTCACCAAAAAAAACCTTACCTTTGGCAAGTTAATTAACATTTGTAATGGAACAAGCAACCATTATTTTGATTTAAACCTACATGAATTGGATGAAACTTGTAAGAAAATGACTATGCTTAAGTCAGAGGTAGAGTGTCTTAGGAGGACGGAACTGTGGCTGTCATGGCAGTCCTGAAGGTGCAAGTCAGATCAGACAGGCAACCTCCAAGTGAATACTGAGATCCTTGGGCACTAAAAATTTTGGGCTTTCCAATGCCAGCTCTGAGACCACCTCCACCAAGAGTATAGGAAAGTGAATAAAAAGGGATTAATGTGTTTAGTTATTTGTTAATAAGCTAAACAATATAATTCAATTGCATTTATGTTAGAAGGGATAAACTTTAACTATTAAGTTTATGTTAAACTGCAATTTAAATTTAAATACCTACGCTAAAACTCTTAACAGAATGATGCTAGAAAATGTCATCCATGATTATTTTACTGATTAATTCATTTATTACTGATTCTCCAGTACATCTTACCAATGGTTTGGAGCTTCAAAATTCATTTTCCTGGGGTACGTAACAAAGAGGTTCTATGCAGTGTCTGGTACAGGAGAATCACCTGGATGAAAAAGAAGGCAACCACACCTTCCAGTTGTTCTTATTACTTGTGGGTTTAAAGTCTTTTAACTTTGGAATTAACTACATTGTAAAAAGAAAATGTTGGTTCTCTGGCACTCTCATTTAATTAATTAGCAATAAATCCAGAATTAAGTTAATGTATAAATTCCAATTTTAATTAAAACATAATACTTAAGTGGCCTTTCTTTGTTAGAAAATGTTAAGAAATTTCCAGCTTAATTGATTTTAGAGTGGGCAGTATGGCAAAAGAACCTAAATCTTCTCTCAAGATCCCAAAACTATATAAAGAAACCTAAAATTAGGAGACTGAAGAACGAGAGTGGTGGCATCTTTGTAGACCAGGGTGGGCAATGTGAGATCATAAGGCCATTTTTAACCCTCTCCTCAATTTTTAAAAACTGTTTTCAAAGCTTTCCCCCATTCCAACCTTCTAGTATCCTTCCTGGTTTAATAAATGTTTCCTGGGCCTAAAACAGCTAGGAGAGGGGAAAGTGGTAAGATTATTCCACCACACTGTTACAATTTGTGGTAGGAACATTTTTAGTAAAATAAACAGAGGATAATAAAAACAAGTAAAAAAATGGAGGGTGGAGGAGAGATGCTATAGAGAGGTGCCACCTGATGTGGCCCTTTAACCCCACTGGTTGCCCTCCCCTGTGGTTAACCAAGGCAACTAAAATTCTTTTTCTTTATGTCTTGGATGGTGCAGAAACTTTTGGTCACGTTGAGTAGATAGTCTTGATAGCCATGATTACAGTACTCATGATTCAGGTCATGAAGATATTATCAATGTATCTCAAGTAGAGAAGAGACTTTGGGTATTCTAAACCAGTAGTTCTTAACTTGGAGTCCCAGGTCCACGGAGCCCTCACAGGGGGTCTGTGAAGCCCTGTTGATGGACACCAACTTCAAACTAGTTTCAAAACTAGCCTATTTTTGAAAAGGGAAGGTGAAAATATCATCCTTCAGGACTCTTTCACTAACCGCTGACAAAAAAAGAAAAAGAAAAAAGAAAATGCCTGCAGATAGCCCCTTGGTGGATTTGCTGAAAACAGCCCCCATGCCCTCCACCTACCCAGCCTGAAGGCTACAAGAAATCTCATAGTGGCACCAGAAATGAGCTGGGGTTCACTTTACAGCTGAAAAGGGGGTAGGTCAGCCCATCTCTGGTATGAAGGAGTGAAAAGGGGCCCCTGTCCATCTCTGATTTACGTTGGGGAGTTGGAATTCATGGACAAATCCTCCAAGAAGATGGGTTGTTTTCTAACAATTTCCTGGGACAGAGCCCAGCAATAGCGGAGTCAGTGATACCTATCCTCCTCCCTCCCTCCCTCTTTCTTTCTTTCTTTCTTTCTTTCTTTCTTTCTTTCTTTCTTTCTTTCTTTCTTTCTTTCTTTCCCCTTCATGTAGTAGCTGCAATGCAGGGTTCCCACAATGAGAAACCTGGCTTTACAGGTTTCCCCCACCTATCTGACAGGCTAGGGATTGGAGCAGTGACAGAAAACAGAACTAGTTGAAAAGTGGATCCCATGAATTGTACTCTAGGGAGCAGGAAGGACTTACGGAGGCTCACTTGGGACCAACCACACATGTGCTGCTTTGCAAAGTCTCTCAGCCAGCTTGGTGCCTGTTTTCCCCCTCTCAGCTCACTTTGCAAGCACTGTGTATGTGCAAATGGTTCCAAGTGAGCTTCCACAGACAAAAAGAACTGATGAAAGAGAGGACCCCCTGTCAAATTAATGGAACTTGTTTTTAATTTGGAATCTTCGAAAGAATGAGTCATCAAATAACAAGGTGACAAAAGGTGGGGGCTTCCTGTATGGGATTCTCAATCAGGAGAGCCCTATAATTGCATTTAACTGAATGTGGCTGCAGAGTCTTACATAGACCTTTGTGCTCAAAAGTCTACAACATTGCCCTGGTGCAGGTGATGTTAGTGGGTGCCCACAGAACTCAAACACAGTTTGCTTTACCCACGAGCGAGCAAATGCCTACATAGGGCTTAAGTCACAGAAAGAATCTGCCAGTTCCAAACAGACACCAGCAATGTTGTGGTATGTTTTCTCTTGCTAAATGTGGACCACAATGGGTTTTATTATACTACTTACTATGCTTCCTAGAGGGGAGATAATGGTCATAATAAGGCTAAATTCCCCCATGCCCAATTACAATGGAATAATCCTGAAGTAATTCAAGGCAGAGTGGTTTAAACTAGTTGAAGACTAGGCCTATGAAATGTTATAAGCATTCCTGAAGTAAAACATAATGTTTTAATATTTTGAGTAGCAGCAGTATTTTACCCTGAGCTGTCATTATTTTTACTCTTCTGCTGTGATACAGAGTATAATTTGCACCCCATAGGCTGTAATCAACATTCCTGCTAGAATAAATGGCAGAATTCTGATTAATTTTAATTAGGGCTGCAAGCATCAATGTGATTAATCAGCTAAAACCTTAATCACACATTAAAATTTGACTGTGTTTACGTAGTAGGCCTGCCTATGAAGCAGAGGTCGTGAGACATGCATGACTTGTGCTGTGTAGACTATGTGTATTCATTACTTTAGTCCTATCCCTTCCATCCTGGCTGAAATTAAAAATAGCACAGGGCTGCCACTGGAAACAGAAGCTCTTGGTTGAATTCCTCCTCCAACCTCCAACCAACTTCTGGTTTGACATGCCAACTATCAATTACAGAAACCAAATAGAAGCTCTTTTCATTTGCAGTAAACTTCTGGATACTCGAAACTTGAATAAGTCTAATTGGGAATCTTACTCTGTTGGGAGCTTGCGTGACCTTCAGGTCTCCAGTTTGCACACTTGGTTCAATATGATTATTGTGATTGTGGTTGTGATCATCATCATTATCATTATCGATGGAACAGCAACATCAAAGAAATGTCAAAAATGATTTAACAAGAATTAAATGCTGAGATAGCTGTATTTATCCTACAGATTCTTCAAGGAAAGTCTGTGGCAAGAGCCCCCAAATTAACCTCCAAAAAAAATCAGCTGAATCAGGAGGTTGGCAAATGGTACCAAGTTCAGTCAAAATTTGTCAGATGAGAAACAAGGGGTTGTGGGTTGACCCTTGGACATAAGTTCAGAGGTGAAAGTCATAGAATAGGGTCAAAACAGAGGCCAAAATCCATTTCTTTACATACGTATGCTGGGGTTATACTCATGCCGGTGTTATACCAATGTAAACACTTTCAAAGATATTGTACAATGAGGCATCCAATACCTTACTGAGTGCCATTGTCCTGGCTAAGTAAGAAGTAGTTTCACTATATAGCTCACTGATCAATGGGGATGGGGGTACACCCAAAAACTAGTTAGGTAATGTTTCACAACTAAAAAAAAGAGCCTGCCCTCCTGGACCCCCCCCCACATACTTGTCACAGAATTCTCCCTCAACCACTGATCGGTCAAAGGGGTGTATCCAGGACCCATCTGATCTGTGTTCCACATCCAGGGAAGGAGGCAGCTTTATACCATCTAGCATAAATACAGTGAGAAAAGGCTTACGTTCTGCAAGCAATCCAAGAGGATCTGGGCCACCGACACCCTAAGAGGTTAAAAGGCACAGCTAGGCAAACCCTTGTCTGCAAAATCATCATATAATGCCAGCTGAGTTGGCAAGTGCCAGACAGAACATGAAGACAGGATCCTACTAAGCAGGGTTCAAAGGAACATACACTGCACACTGTAAGTATTTCAACCTTGTCATGTGTGACACAAGAACATAGAATAATCATAAAATTACATTTTTATTAACATTTTTAAAGGGATTCTCAAGAAGCATGGGAGCTTCAGCTTCAGAAGTTTTTATGGAACCATTCTTGTGATACCAAAGTCTTGAATAAAGGCTTGAGAAGAGAGGCAGAGTCAGTTTTTTTAGCTGGAAATCTGTGGCCAGGTCTCTTTTATCAGATTTCGTAAGAGGAGCTATTACATGAAAGTACTTTCTTGTTAAATTTATATCTCTACATATTCTTGTTATGCTACGAGTATGATTAAATTTCTGACTTTTAAACTCTTTGGAACATTGCTTTCTATTGCAAGAGATTTTATAGTAAAAAGTATAGCCAGATTGATCTTGAAAGTCATCTTGATTTCAAACTAATTTACTGTCTGTCAGTTCTCTGATAGATTATAATACATGTTCAGGGGTGATATTTGATGGTGAGAGAGGGAGACATGCTAAATTATTGACCAGCTTAGGGCTGGCAAATAAAACATAGAGAGGGAGCTTGCCCAAAATATCGTTCATCACAACTTAGACAACTAAAACTTGGCATGCATATCAAAGGGAGAAACCATAGGGTTGCACACTCCAGGTGCACATAGTTTTTAAACATTTTAATTTTAATTAATTTTAATGTGCCCATGTGCTTGAAACCTGCACCATCAATCACTAGCTAGGAGACTTCTCTAAAGAGTACATAGTTTTGCCATCTGAATAGTTTGAAGCCAGAAGGGAGTAGTTCAAGGGACAATGTTACGGGGTTACCTCCTTTCACCATATGAGGAAGACCCACCTCATTGGCTTAGAGTGGTTATCCCTACCCAGTACACCATGGGAAAGGACTATGCCTAGAAATGCTAGCAGCCATGGCTTCGCTCAGACAAGGTGGGCACAGCTGCATAACTTTGATTCAAGCTTTCAGCAGAATTAAATTAAGGACCATTCTAACTCATGCAACACCAAGCATTTTCTCTATTTGTTGTTAGAAAGAGCCAGAGTCCCAAGGGTATGTGAACTGTATACAACTGTTGTTGTTGTTATCATAATCACTGTCATTAGTGTCATCATCTTCTTCATCATCACATTAGTAAAAGACAGAACACAGAAATGTCTCGAAATGAAATCTTTTTTGCACAAATTTGTTTCCCATTCCATAAAATGTATTTTTCAATTGCTTTTGTTTCCTTCTTCAGGATTTATGTAAAAACATCTAATGTTATCCTACAGCATATTCTGAAACTGAGGCATATGTCAGTGTTCTTTTATCTTCATTTCTGTTTGTATATTAACAAATTCTAGGTCTCAATATAGTCATCCAAATCCTTTTTTTTTCCTGGTGGAACTCTAAAGCTGTTTCTGTTTCTTTGATATTTCTAATCTAGCTGCTTGTACCATAAAAAGCAACCGCTCCTTGTGCAGAGTCTTTGCTTTCTTATCAAAAATAGATAACAAGGCTGGTTGTGATATATTTCCTATCAGTTTTTTTTAGTGCTTGGTATATTTGACATCATCTGAAACACTACTGAACTGCAATAGTATTGGTTGAAGCAGAACCCTAATTTTTCCCAGTTCAAGTTTTTTTGCATTGTTTACTGCAGACATGGTGAAAAGCTGACTCCTAAAGTCTGTGCTTCTCCAGCCTTCCTGCCAGTGCTAATGCAGCTAAAACAACTTCAAGTTAGGCAGAGGAAAAGGAGGAAAGTGGGGGGCTATATATTAAAAGGCTCTGTAAAAAGTAGGTTCTTTATCAGAGGCTTTATTGATTGAAGTGAGTTTGTATTTCTTTCCCCATATTGCATTTTAGGATTTTTTTTCTTCTAGTTTTATTTCAATGTCCTTTGTAAATCTATCTAGACCTTCTGTACTTTCTCCCTTTAGCTTGACAGTACTTTATTTTTTACTGTACAATTTGATTGATTTATAACAATTTCAGATTTAGGTAATAGTCTTTCTCTTTTTTGTTATTTTAGTACTAAAAGGTATTATTTGGTTCATCTGTAACCAACAACTGCATCCTTTGCATGTTCTAACCAAAAGTTTATAATTTCTTTGGGATCATTGAAAAGCCATATCTTTATCTTTTGGGAGGTACTCTGATGACAGTTTTTTTCCTGACTTAGTGGAGAAAGCAAATTTAATGATTTTTGAGCTGTGATAGTGATTAAGAAACCAAAATAATGTTAAAATCAGTTATGTATTAACATCAGACCATTTATTGAATTGAGCAGTGGGTCTTTAGACAGATTTCTATCTTGGTTAGTGCAGGTAAGATTTATGCCAATGACATTTTAAATGCCCTAAAGCATGACAGCCAGCATAGTAAGGGGGTTGGAGTCTTGGACTAAGACTCCAAGAGATCCTGGTCTGAAATGCCACTCATCCATGAAAATCTGCTGGGAGATCTTGGGCAAGTCACACTCTGTCAGCCCGAATGGAAAGCAGTGGCAAACCTCCTCTGAACAAATCTTGCCTAGAAAACTGTAGGAGAGAGTCACTGTACATTGGGAGTCTAACTTGAAGATGCGTAAATATTAGATATTTTAACATTAAATATTAGAAACTGCTTGTGTATTCCTGCGTGGCAGAAGATGGGACTTGATGGCCCTTGTGACCTCTTCCATTTCTATGAATCTTATTCTAAATCAAGTTGTTCTTGCTCTCATGAGCCAATAATTGTTTCACTACATTGGCCATTTCCACACTATACTACACATACATTGGCCATTTCCGCACTACACTATTATACTGCTATTATTCCATTTGTAATATCCTGTGGAATTCTGGGGTTTGTAGTTTACTGAGGCCAAAGAGCTCTCTGGCGGAGAATCCTAAATGTTCTTCCCTAAATTGCTAGGTCCAGGATTCCATAGAATGTTGAAAGTGGAATAATAGCACTATAACAGTGTAGTGCAGAAATGGCCATTGTTTCTGCAGTTTTTACTCTCAGTTTTAACCAGTCATTAACCAGTCATTTTATGCGCTGCCTTATCCATTTCTTATTAATTGTTTAATGATTTTCTTATTCATTGCTCCCATCTCATGTTAATGGAATGAATTTAGATCAATTGAAAGTAAGAGCTTTATTTTTAGTAATTTTACATTCCATATGGATGTTTGGCAACTGTTACCTTCATTTTGTAATCTCCAGGCTAGCATCCATATTTAGAACCTTAGGCTCCTATTCCTACACACAAAACACTGCCAAAAATATCATAGTGGATATTGTAGTTATTCTGTTTTTCATTGGCCTGTTTTTGGATTTAAAATCTTCAAAGCTTCTCTAAATCTGCATACATCCAATAACTTTAATCAATAGATAAGGGAACACTTCTCCCCAATTTTTTCAACTAACATTCAACCATCTATGGTTTTTGAAAGGTTGAGCATATTGAGTCCCCATTGAAGTCTTTTGTTATGGTAGAATGTATAACAAAAAACACATTGCTGTGATACCTTCATTAGGCCAACCCAAAGGTGAAAAAAATAAGTTTTCAGAGCTTGTGAAAGTTTATGTAATGTATTTTGTACCTTTTAATTAACCAAATAAAGGTATCACCGCAATCTGTGTTTTTTTATTTTGTTATATTTTGCTGCATGGCCAACACCGCTACCCCAGATATATATCCCCTGTGGTGAAGTTGACCCCTGTTGGAGTTTTCTTTAAGGGTTTGTTTGTTTGTTTTTTGCATAATGTGGAATCAGCAAAGAATGCCATGTAACACCCTTGTTGAAACGGCTTCTCTAGCTACTGGTTCATTTCACAATTCAAACTGCTGGTTTTGACCACTAAAACCCTATGGTGATTATCCAGTCCTATGACAGGAGAGTGAATCAGATAAAACAACTTGATTTAGCTCCATCAATATACTTAACTTCTTCTAGTGACTAAATCTGTAGCCATACCTGAGAATACAGAGGCATTTCCAAGAGGCCAGCAATACTCTTCCATCATCATAGCCCCAGGCCTCATACTAGATGAAAAGTAAGTACCATTCTGACTTTGGAAAGAGGAGAATCCAAAAGGAGAATCCAATATGTTATTCCTTCTGTTTTATTGCCTTTGTTCTTGTTGGGAGTGGCAACCTTTGCGTGCCTAATTAAATGGCTAGTTTGTTTGCATGTCTATTGTAAGCACAGAGATAGCCTAGAGAGAACTTCCTGTTTGTTGGTTAACACCTCTTCCTCCAGCAGGTATACATTCTTTGTTTTTAAAAGGTTCTCTTGCCATTTACTCCTTTCTTTTGTCTTCGCCTTTTGACCTGAAAGCATGCTCTGAGATATTCCAACAAGGATTATTGTCAGCAAGCATGTGAGTGCTTATTTTTCTTCTTACCTTCTTCAAAAATTGAACCTGTATAGACTATGTACAAGATTTTGTGAGTAAACTCTTTTTTATTTTTAACCAAACTGTTTTTTGTGTTTATGTTGAGCTAGATTAAGTGCATTTGGGGTAGTGTTACAGAAGTGGGACTGGTGATCTGTTCAACTTCCGTTTTTGTGCAATTACTAAAATACTCTGCTGATTGAGAGTCTCATTACCAAAGTCTCTCAATACTCAAATATTTTCTCAATTTCCCCAACAGTTCTCACTCATTTTGCAACTATGGGGTGCCCACTGTCTACACAGTTGGCCCTCCACATACTTCCTCTCTTGCCCATCCTACCCCAGGGTTTGTGGTACTGAGAAATTGGGCTGAGATCCATCCTTAGCTGGCCAGATAGTGGCTAGTGGAAGAGAAGGAGGACCAGAGGTCGGTTTTTGAAGGGTTGCATGGCCTGAGAGGGAAGGCTCCCCTAGAAAAGAAACTCTTGATGGGCGGGGAGGAGTTGCAGAAACTTGCAAATAATAAGATCCATGAAAGTTAAATCTGCAAATGTGAAAGGCCAACTGTGCTTGACCACAACATTGTCAGGTTTTCTTCTTGGTCCAATAAAGGTATCAACCCAAGATGGATTTCGGATTGTTGTCCATTTCTTTGTTTTATTGCCGAGATGACTATCTCTGTAGTATTCTTTGTTATCTTCCCAGGAGACCATGGCAAGAAGCCCGAAAAAGCTATTTAAGCCTCATGTCTGAAAATACCTCAAAGAAAGAACTAGTTCATTGCTTTTTTTCACCCCAAGGGAGGTACATAGGTACATTTAACAAACAGCAGAAAGGAAACTGAGTCAAGAGATAAATACATACATTTATCTATGTATTTATATCATAAATACTAAAAAGATAAATCAAATAATCAACTGTTCCAATATAAATTATGCACAGTCCAAGCTGATAAATTGCCTTGAATCCTGTGCTGAGAGAAAGGCAAGTTGTAAAATAAATAAATAAGCAAGCAAGCAAGAAAAGAGGCAGTAAGAGTAAAGGTCTATAAGGCATAAATCCATAGCTGGAAGAATGTACATGACCAAAAGGTCTGGACATATCTTCAATAAAACAAAGGCCAGAAGCCTTTAATAAACAGCAGCAACAGTAATGAAACAAGCAGCCTTTGTCTAGTGCTGGCCTGGGGAACCTGTTTGCCAAGAGCTGCTTGCCACTGTCAGCATGCAGCTATCAGCAACCATTAGTGTTGTCCAGCTCTCCAGATGCTGCACTTTTGCTTCCTGGGTTACCACTCTGGGAATCACTTTCAATTCTACTTTTTCTGTGTACCTGTGTGTGGGTTCATATGCATGGAGGGTGCAAAGAAGCATGGGGCTGCACAGAACTACTAGCCAATTGTGCAATACTGCAAAAACTGCCCACTCTGTCTCATAGCACTATTAGTGCTATGTTAGTGCTATATTAGTGCTGTAGTGTCCCTCCCCCAATGACTTTTTCCATGCATCTATGACTCTTCATAAGGAAAAGATTCCCTGTTCTACTATAGTGTTTGAGATGCACTATATAGCACTATAGTGTTTGAGATCATGCAAAATATTTCACTCACATCATCTCAATAATACACCAGGAAAGATAAGCCTGTGTATTATCACCACATTTCTTGCAAAGGAATAGGGTGGAGGATTGAGAGATGAGTGCTTTACTTAAGATCAAAGATCTTACTTAAGATCAAGGCAAAGATCTGAACTGGGGATCTTGCATTCTCAGCTGAAATTCTAGTTACTTCAATAAAAGGAGATTCATTAGTGTTATTCATCTTCCTCCCAATCAAGCTTCCTCCCTACCAAACTTAGGTAAAGTTTCCTGCAGTCACCCAAATATTCAGTTCTATGTACTGCCCTTTCATTCTTCAGCTGCATGAAAGGGTGGGGTTCCCATAAGCAGACAAAAGGAGGAGCTGAACTAGAGGTTTTTGCATTGGCCAAAGAACATGGGCCGTACAGCAGAAGGGTGTCAGTCATAATTGATTTCATGACTGCTGGACAAGGAATAGAATAGTAGTAAAATCTGATAAATGTTTATTTGTGGCTTTTCGGGTTGGGGGACATTTCAGAGCCACATAGCTATTGGAAGGGAGCATCCGCCCACATGTTTTACCATTTTTTATGTTCGTATTAATGTGTAGGCATGACTCATCTACAGTGCATATTACCGCCAGTGCTGTTCCAGACCTTGTTCTGAGTCAGAAAGCAACTTGGTGACAGAAAATTCTGGTGAGCCCAATCCTAGTGATTTTCCCAGTGGGACACACATCGTTAGTAGCTTTTGGCATGCTCTGAGTCACAGCTCAGCACAGCAGGTGAAAACAGACTTGCACATGAGGAGGGAAGGAAGATGGTTTCATTACTCAAAGTGAATTGCTTCCAAAATGTCACTCTCATTCCTGAATGGGACACAACATTGATAGTGGAATGCAAAAAATAACATAGATCTGTACTTCAACCTTTGTCATTTTGTCACAATAAAATCTAATGTGTTCCCAAAGGAGCAAAGGAACAACTTAAAGGCACACAACAACACTACAAAGTCTATTCAGGTGAAACACTGCTTAGCAAAAAAAAAAAAGTACAGAAACATACACCATATGCTTCTGAGATGAACCAGATATGAAAGATATTTGTTGTAATTTGTTATCAAGTCAGCTTTGACTTACAGAGACCCTACAAATATGGGACCTCCAAGAGCCCCAGTCGTGAGGACCACTTGCAGAGTCAAGGCTGTTGCTTCTCTGATGTAGTTAATCTATCTGTAATATAGTCTTCTTCTTTTCTTCCTGTCTTTTATTTTTCCCAGCATTATCATCTTTTCCAATGAGTCCTGTCAACTCATGATACGTCCAAAGTATTAGAGCCTTGTATTAGTCATTTTGGCTTCTAGGGAAAGTCCAAGAGCAAACCAGACATTCAGACTGAAATCAGGACTGGAGGACAAAACAACCACCACTACCACCACCACCCTGCAAACGCATACATACAAAACCAGGCAAGAGTGGAGAACATTCAGATGATACAGATCAAGGAGGCAGAGCCCCATCGAAACAGGAAACCCTTTTACAGGACAATTCAGGAGTAGTTGGTGACTAGCCTAAGTGGCCATAGTCAGTCCAGGGCAAGAGTCTACTTCAGCATGTTGGCTGTTGATACAACCCGTGGTTTGGTGGTTCACTATTTTAAGGTAGCTGGTTGTACCCCTCTTGGTTTGCATAGCTTCTGCCACCATTAAACTATCGCTGCCATTCATAGGCTGTGATGAGACCAGGAAGGGGAGGGTCTCGCCACAAAATTTATGGGGTGAGATGCCCTTTCTGCTCAGGCTAGAAGCTTCTACTGCTACCATATTGGTGCCAAGATAAACTGCAGTGAGGGTGGAGTGATAGTAGTAAAGAACTGACCTGCAGGGGTTTGGGGAAATACCGTATCTTTTCGCTCTGTATGTTACCTCCTAATGACATGGCTTAAATTATCATCATGTATACGTATGTGCCCTAACACTAACTCTCCTGGTACTGAAATTAGGGTCATCACTAGTTTTAAATTCTAGAATATAATTTTTTCCCTTATTTTGATTGATGGTGGAAGCAGCTTGTTAATTATAGGTTTTCTGTATTAGAATGAGCTATCCATCAGCTTATATGCAAACCAGTTCTGTAGTTTCATATGAATAACATCTTCTGTTCTCATGGTGTTTATTTATTTTGCAGTTTACCGATTTCTCTGAAATCTTTTCAGCTTAGGAATTATGATCTGAAAAGAATAATGTCCAAACCTTTTTGGGCTCTGAAAACTGAGGAAAAAATTGTGTGTGTGTGTGTGTGTTGCATTAGCTTTATTATGATGATGATACAGATGTACCTCAGTTAAAGAAGTGCATGTGTTCCTGGACATCACTTCTTAATAGAAAATTTGGTATCAGAGGTAGAAATAACATAAGAATAAAGACATGTTCCTACACCACAAAAAAAGAACTGTACAATATGTTTCAACAGACTTTTTATCCAAAACTCATATGATGTACTTATGAAATGAAATTATCAGGTCAGGTAAGCCTTGCATCAGGAAACGAAAACATATTGAACCATCTAGAGACTGCCTGAAGGCTTCTTCCAAAATGCATCCAGTGATAACTTTTTCTTTCATCAGCATCCACTTCTTTTTTTTTTAATTTAAATTTTTATTGATTTTCAAAAGAAAAAGAAAAATTGAAAAAATGTATATAAGCAAGGGAAAAGGGTAAGTGATTACAGAGTTAACATATCGTGATAATACTACTAATATATTTAAAAAGAGAAAGACGAATAAAGACCAAAGTATAAACAATTAAAGTTGACTTCTCAAGTAACATATTGTTTCATATCTTATATATATTGTTTCTTATCTTATCCCGTCCCTTTACCCTCCCCCTCCCCCTCCCCCCAAATCAGCTTCTGCTTTCCTTGCGGTTGCCATTTTGGTGGCCCAACTTCTAGATTCATGTTGTTTGTAACATGCTAGAGGTAGCTACTCTCCCCCTTTTTTCCCTCTGTGTTTTGTTTGCTGTGCATGTGTGCTCAGTAAGGGATTCTGGAAGCAGCTGCTGTTTACCCTGTCTGTTGTAGCCAGGCCCACACAGATGCAGAATGATCAACTGGAGTAGAATGCCATTCTTTTCCAGCTCAAGCTTTATTGCATTGTTTATTGCAGGCATACTGCTGGAACCTGGCATCAGTAGCCTGTGTTTCTTTAACCCTCTTTCACCATCCTTCCAGTTCCAATGCTGCTGGAAAATTTCCAGCTAGACAGAGAACAAAGGGAAGGCTAGGAGGACACAAAAAGACTGTGTTAAAAGAAGCTTCTTTGTCTCTGACCTTGTTAACTGAGGCATTCCTGTACTAGTACAGCTTCCCTGCCTGATCTGACAGGTTGGGGACCAAAGTACTGCCAGAAAAGGGAATTGGTTGAAAAGTTAAATCTGTGTAGGGAGCATGAAGGACTAACTAAGACTCAGTTGGGACCTGCCTGCATACTGCTTGCAAAGTCTCTCATCCAGCTTAGCGCCTTCCCCTGCACCCTCAGCTTACTTTGCAAGCAGTATGCATGCAAAAGGGGTTCCAAGACAGCCTCCGCAGGCAAGAAGAACTTATGAAATGGCAGAACCCCTGTCGAATTAATGAAATTGCCCTTAATTTGGAAGTGTCAAAAGAGGGAATTGTCAGATAATGGGGTGTCAAAAAGTGTCAAAAAGCTTCCAATAACACATTCATACTGCTATTTGTTTTTCCTAAGCAGCTTCTCACATGGCTTCCTGGATTGTTTGATATACTTTGTCATTTGAATTTTACTCATAGGAGATTTCAACATTTCAACATTTAAATTATGCTTGCAGCTCTCATTTCACTAAACTTGTACATTTCTGAAGACAATGCAACACCACTGCCCTTAATCTTCCATCTTAATGTTCTAGCAGTAGGGCAAGAGCATCCAAGTTACAGAAGTCAATCTGATTTTAAAAGCTACAAATTGCAATTTTAGACCATTCATAAAAAGAGAAGGGATGCTCCTCCACATGTTGGAAGTATCTGTTAAATATTATATGACAGTGCTGGAGAGAGGGGCTCCAGTGACACCATTCCAGTTTTGTTGTCGTGGTTACTGTGATGTCATTCAAATGCCATGGTTACCAGGAGCTTCATTTATTTCAAATATTAGAGGAAATGGGGAAGGGGCTTTTTTTCTGAAGTTTGATGCTGTATTCTTTTAGAAGATTTAACGTGCACACGCACACACAGCAGAACCCAGTGGTTTGTAATTCATTTGCACAAAAGAAATTACTCATGACTTATTGGACTGAATAAACTAGTTATCTTGCCTCACTCTTTGAGATAAATCATTCTTTCATTCTTTTAAGGTTGTATGCATTAGGAAATACTAAATGCACCATCTACTCTCAAGTGTATAATAAAAATGCCATTGATTGCATATGGAGGTGAGGTGGGGTACCACACACACCACAATTAAGATTACAGCCCTATACTTATTCACCTGGGAGTAAATCCTATTAAACCCAATGGGACTTATTTCTGAGTAGGCATACATAGATTGCAATGTGTTAACCTCATTTTTTTCATACTGAAAGGAAGGGTGGTAGAACATATTTATCATGTACAGTGATTCACTGAATGATACATCTTAGATAAAATGAGAGATTACCAAGACTGTGAGACTGACAGCTTGCCTCTTGGCTTAAACAGAGCAAAAAAAAAAAGGACTTGGATGCAGATTTAAAAAGAAAGAGAGAAAAGAAGGCTGTTTTATTTTACATAATTAGAGAGCTATGATTCCACTTTAACCGCCACAGCAAAAAATTCTGGGACTGGCCGTTTAGGCAGGATTACTTGGAATTCTCAAGCAGAGAACTCCACTAGTACCTCACAAAACTACAAACCCCAGGATACAGCCATGACAGTTGAAGTGGAACTAGAATGCTGTAATTATGTAGTGAGAAAGAAACGACAGAGAGAGAGAGAGAGAGAGGAGGGAGAGGAGTGTTTGCTAAACTGAAACAGTTAGCTGAGATCCATTTTTACCACAGCCAGGTACAATATGTTACAATTCAAGTTTTTAATGAAGACATGCACAGCTAATAAGAAACCAGTGTGCATTTGTTGATGCATTAGAAATGGGTCTTGCACAGAAAGACCCTTTTAAGTACTCATGTCAATGCTTGCCACATCAACCAGTGTCAAAAAACAATATTTCTGACAGTGGCAGCTGATGGCTTCCGAGCCAATGGGTCAATGAACCTACTCTGGGTTTAATCTGAACCTTTAAGGAACTTTCCAAGGTGCTGAACCTATCTGGAGTAGCTCCTTTAAAGGCTGGCTAAAACCTGGTGAATGTTCATAGAAGGCACTAGGTGCCACTGCTATGCAGTTGTATGCCTTTGCATGTCTGTGTTGATATATCTATAGCTATGGGATGGCATCCTACAATGCAGTTGTGGATTTGTAACTTAGAGTTACAGATCTGTAGCTGCTCTGTATTAAGGCATGCTTCATATTCATGATCATGGTTCCATTGTTATGATCACAAGTATCCCCCAGATCCTGCCTGAAACTTGATGCTCTGAAGGATGGAGGTCTGCAGCTGTGGGTAAGGTAGTGTTTCAGATTGATGCAGCTAGCTTCCTTCCACCTCCAAGTCATGGTGTGATGAGGAAAAGTGACAAGTCTTGTTTTTCCTCGTCTCACTGCAGTTTGGAAGCAGGAAGGAGCTAGCTGCATCAACGTGAGGCACCCCACTTGCCCATGCTACAGACTTCTGTTGCTTGGATTAGCTCCCTTGGGTTTAAAGTGGGTTCTTGGAGTCAATAAATTGGGTCATTTGTAACTGCTTATATGTTTATGCAGTTATGAATGCAATGCATGGTTCTCAACCATGGATATAGAAAGAAATACAATATGATTTGCCCTTTAAGGCTATCAGTATTAATGCATTTTCAGGCCTTCTTTATCATTAGTTGTTGTAATGTTGTATGCAAACAAGGCTTACATGTAACAATTCCACACCTGTCCTAGTGGTAGCAATTGCACCACATATAAGTATTTAAAAATGAGCAGAAAGCTTCACATTTCATTAGAAACAACAGTGAAAATAAATATTTTCACAACCACCATAACTGGTCTCCTATATACAAGTAGGCTATTCAAAGCTGGTTTCAAAATCACTAAACTTTCTAGGATTTGTAATTTTGATCTGCAGGTATTTCTTGACTTTTGGAACTTGTTGAACTGAATACATGGTAAATCACTATCTGGGGTGTAGATCTGTAATTATTTAGTCTCTTCCACATGCAGTGACCAACTAAGTCAAATAAACCTGTCCCTTTTCCTAGCAAATGCAAAGCAATTTCTGGAAATGTTTCTATATTTCGTAGTGCTGTTGAACTCCATTTCTCTTGTTACTGCACACATACTTAAATTGCAGTCCTGAATGCCTGATACAGGAAGCTATTTATCAAATAAATTATATGTGCCTTTTGCCTCTTCTTCCTTTAGTCTTCCAAAATATCTGATGGATCTACCCTCCATTAAAATGAGATTGGCTTTTGCATGGTCAAGGCTAAATATCCTTCCGCAGGGCACATCTAGGGCTGCTGTTGTGTGCCTTCAAGTTGTTTCCGACTTATGGAGCCCCTAAGGTGAACTTATCATGGGGTTTTCTGGGGCTGAGAGTATGTGATGTGCCCAAGGTCACACAGTGGATTTTCGTGGCCAAGTGGGGAATCGAACCTGGGTCTCCAGAGTCACAGTCCAGCACTCAAACCACTATACCACACTGGCTTGCACATCCAGGGTACCCCCAAGGAAACTAGACTCTATTTTTGTAACTCCTTAATTGTAGAGGATATTGCCCATTTTCTTTTACAATGCAGTGATTATCCTGAATTAGGGGAAGATCTGTCTCTCCTTTGTTCACTAGGGTGACAAGGTGGTCACCCTGGGAAAATGATGAAACTTTTGCAACTGCTAAACCTTGGCTTTAACCTTATGATTGTGTGCAAAGGTCAGAGGTGATGTTTGTAAAATATTTGTATAACAGTTGTTTGCTAGCTATTAAAGGAAGCAAAGTTGGTTTGAAAATAACTTCTGGCAAGACTTAATGTTGTAAAGAAGGGAGTAGTTTTTGTCAAACCGTCTCCTAGTAATTAATCAAGTTGCACTGATGTCACAGAAGGATAGGACAGGCAGAAGAAGCACTGACAGCTTTATCTGCATGACTCTTTTCCTAAGAGTCTTCAGCAACATAGGTAACTAGGATCTTAAAGAGGTGAGGTCAAATCTAGAGCAAGAGAAGAGATAGAAGAAGGTGAAAAAAGAGAAGCCTGCAAGCCAAGCAGAGCAGAACTTGAAGGAACTCCAGAAAAAGAAAGCATGGATCCAGAATAAAGGATTTTTTATTCAGTTCCAATGCCCAGAACCCAGTTTGGGCTGTGCATTCACCCCATCATCACTGTTGCATGCCACTGAAATTCAGTGGCACAGTTCACCTCCCCTGAACAAGGCATGCAGAGAGTAGCCATCTTCTTTTGAAGTAGAATCATACTTCTAGGAGACTTCCAGGAATGCAATTCTCCTTTATAGCAAGGTACATACTTCCCATAGGCCTTGTTTTAAGTGGAAATGCAGATGGTTGTGCCGCTTCAATCCTGAACTTCAGTGATGAGCTGCTGGAATTCACACAGGTGCGGGATAGACTTTATGGACCTCAGGAATGGGCAGAGGGTGTCCTATTTCAGTCCTGGCAGCACAGCTGATAATTCAAACAAAGCAAACTGAATAGCTCCCAGCTTGTTACTTACTTTCATTCAGTAACCACAAGGTCAAAATAAAGTCCAACAAAGTCAAAGGCAGCAAGTCCAAAGCCAGTCAAGGTAATCTAGAGTCAGGGTAATTGAAAGTTAGGCACAGACTCAGCAAGGCATTCAGCAAACAGAGAAGTCAGATAAGCTCTGAGAACTCCTGGAGAGGAAGGGTGGCAGCTATATAGATCAGCCACCTAACGCAGCTGTTGCCTGATTAATTGTTGCCAGTTATATATTTTCTGGGATTGGCGTATGATCTATCTTGTTGTCTGCACTCAGCAAAGATAAATACTATCAAGTTGTCTTCTGAGTCTGAAGGGGCAGGACTCTCTGCTGGAGCTGATACTGCCCCCTGGTATGTTTGTGGCACTGTAACTTCTTCCTGTACAACAGGTCCTGGCATCCCCCGTTTCAGACTTTGAGTCAGAGTCCATGTTCTGGAAGCAGGGCATGACAGAGGGCTACATATTGCCCACTCCTCATGCAGGAAAAAAAAAGGTTCTAGGGATTTTTTTTTTAGAGGGGAAAGTGGGAAAGAGGGGGAGGGGGAGGGGGGAGGGAGGGAGAGAGCATCATGTGTGAGCAAGAAGCACAGACAAGGAAGACATGATTTCAAATATTTAAAGCAAAATGATAATCTACTGCCAAACAAAAAAAGATACAGATCCAGCCTACTGGCACAAATATCCATGATAACAAGTGGATAAGGTCTGCAATTCATTGATAAGCCTTAATAGTCAAGTTACTTATTTTCCTCTTATTCCAAATAGTTACACACATTACTTAAGACAATGGTCAGGATAGCGTAATGCACAAAAATCACACTTCAGTACTTTATTACACATTTCTGACTTCTAACTCAGGATACCTTAGTAAAGCTGTTATACAAACTAATGCTACAGATTTAACAATTCAGAAAGCAGTAGTACAATGCACAGTGGGAGTAGAGAGCAATCCAGTTGTCCTGTGTGGGCAGAAGAAAACATTTTAAAAATATTCTGATTACACAGACTGCATAGCTCTAAGATCAGTCATCTCCAGCTACAAGTGTTCCAACACCTACCTGCATCTATTGTGTGGTTCCTATAATGGGCAATCATGGAATGGAGCTGTCAGATAAGTGGACATTCTTAAACACAGGATTCCTGTACTTACATGAATGATTAGTTGCTCTGTAGTTTTCACGGGTGTGGGTGGGGGGGTCATATTTAGAGGTGGCATTGGGAACTACAGCAGCACTTCAATCCACAGCTTTGAAAAAAAAAATTTGGACAACAACTTCCAGAATCCTGAAGCCAACCCCTTCAGCTACTATCCAGTTGGTGTCTATCAACTTCACAATAAAAAATCACAGATTTGGCAAAAGCCAATGCCATCAAAGAACAAAAATATGGATTGTTGTGTTGTTTACGTGGGATGTGAAAAAAACTACCATCAAATCACAGAGCACACATTTGTAGACAGATAAACTATGGTTTGAGAATGATTTAGCCTGTGAAAGTAAAAGTCATGAGTAAAAGATATAGGCCTTTAATTGTGCTCTGATCCTTTATGTTTTGTTTTGTTCTATTTTATAGTTCATCCTTAAAAGCTTGCTGTGAGTTTGACATTTTTCTGGAGCAATGTCTAACCTTTATTTTACTGCCCTTGCTCATACATAACTTTCTGTAGGCTGGCTTCTGAACAAACCCCTTTCTATCCAGGGTGAACCTGTTCCGTCTGCACTTACTTCTCTGAGGGTACATAGTAAAGACTCTTCTAGTAAAGACAGGACAGGGGAATAGGACTACTTTTGGCCTGCTTCCTTGTGATCTGTGTATGTTGGGTGACCCTAGTAACTGGCTCTCATTATGGCCGTACACTTATGACTGTGCAATGGTAAGTGCTGTACAATAATATCAGGTGTACACCATTTTAATTGCCATGACTGAATCTCATGGAATCGTGAGTTCTGTAGTTTGGAGAAAGGCTGAGAGTTCCCTCCTGGAGAGTAGTAGTACAGGGGAGTGGACTAGAGCTCTCTAGCAGAGAAGTTTAACTACCTCATCAAACTACAAATCCCAGGATTCCATAGGAAGACGCCATGACAATTAAAATAGTATGAAACAGCTGTAATTATGCAGTGTGAATACACCCAGTCTTCTCTAACCAATGGCTGGAAACAAGGCACGACATGAACATGTTTCTTCCCTATCCTCAGTCCCAAGAGTGTTATATTGACAGGTGCAAGATAGGAGCAACAAAGTTAGGCAGACTGTTTTGTTTTTAAGGCACAGTGATATTTGGAGGTGAGACTTTTCAGCTAGAAGAGATACATCCAAACTGTCCACAGTGTTCATACGACAAGAAAAGAAAGAAGCTCTTCACCTCTTATTATTTCAAGAGAAAAGGAGGAGTTCTTCACTTCCAGAGCCTTCTGTAGTTTATTAACAACCAAACAAAAAGGCCATTAGACTCTCTCTAATATACACAGTACATGATTGAACAAGGCATCATTGTTTCAATTAGTCACGCCAATTCTGAATTATACCCTGTTTTAATTAAGTGCAGAGAGAGAAACTATGCATGAATATTAAATAGTTTCATGGGGATAAATTTCAGGATAATGAATTCTCAGTGAAATACAAATGGAAATATTACAAAGAAAATACCAGTGTTTGGCAGCTACAGTTTCAGTCACCTTCTTAAGAGAACTAGAATAACCTGACCAGAAAAACTAGAAAGCCTTCAGGGCAGTGCTGGTGAGACTTTCTCATGCTGGCATAAACAGAATAATGTGGAATCCAGGGGCACTGGCAGGGGTGGGAAGTTCACTTCCTTGTGAACTGCTAGGTATAACTTTATGAGAAGTCAAGAAATGTCATCAGAGAACATTAATGTGGTCACTCCAAAAGGCCCACAGACAAATTCAGACAGAGTCACACAATGGAGTAGCTTCAGTGCTTCTCCTTACGAATGGGTAACCAACAGAGACCAGGTAGGAAAAACTAAGAGAATTAATCCTGCCATAGTAAGGAATGCTGGAATGTCAGAGCTGAAGAATCATTACAGTTTATGCTTTGAAGATGCAAGGAGAACACTGAGCACTTTCTCCTTATTTCTGTTCAGGAGTGCCACACAATGAATGTTGTCCAAGATCATATTTTAAAATATGGAAAGCAGCAGTACATGCAAATGATATATAATTCACATATATTTGTGAAAAGCTTCTGGAACACAGGAAGGAAAATACAAGCATGGCCTAGTAACATTAAGGTTTTCTAACATAGATCTTCTAGGGAGGCCCTTCTCTCTGCCCCATAATGCTCACAGGTCCATCTGGTAGGAACGTGAGAAAGAGCTTTCTCAGTGGCTTCTTCTGGGTTCTGGAACTCCCTTCCTAGAGAGGTTAGACTAGTTCCCTCCATGCTATCTTTTTTGTAGGCAGGCCTTTCAGGGCTGACTGCTCAGGACCACAGACCTTTCCTGTGCTGTGTTGTTTATATTTGTTGTTCTTCTTTTCAGATGATCATTTTAAGCTGCTTTTAATTTTATTGATAATTTAATGGTATTTTTAACTTTTCTGCAATGGAAAATTTTTAGTGGTATCTGTTTTGAGGTTCAGATTAGGAAAAAGATGGAATATAATCAAACATAAACATAACATGAGATTAATGTAATACATCAACAACAAAATGGACCCTCTCATATGCTTCCTAACATCACAGAAATGATATGAACCCTGCCAATTGGTGATTTCCATGTCAGAGAGATGGTGAATCCACTTTGGGTTGTAGTCCACCCTTTAAGGTTGCTGTCCAAAGCTCTGAAGCTACATTTGGTTTACAACCTTTAAAGTTAATACTAAAAACCAGAGCAGATTTACTGCCTAGTGACATAGAAAACACCAGCTACTAGTGGATATGGATCCTTTGGAACTTTCTCCCAGCAGAATTAAAACAGTTCAGAGTAAGGAATTTTGAACAAACCACTGGCAGGGAAGGGGTAAAGCAGCTCCTTCACTACTAACTCTTCTCTTAAGACCTCACCTTCCTGTGCATGCTTTTCCTTTTTCTTTTTTGGGGGAGGGAATTATTTCACACATCTACATGTAAACTGTAGATTGTATGTATTAGGTCGCTGTTTTGAAACATTTCTCATTGAATGCTGGATTTCATTTTGAGTACATTACCTTGATTTTGAATACTTTCAGGCAGCAAATTGACTAACTGAGTTCCAATCCAGGAGAAAATCCATCCATCCATCCATCCATCCATCCATCCAAGTGTGTGTGTGTGTGTGTGTGTGTCCATCCCAAGTAGAGTAGATCCATTCAGCCAATTGTTGAATGGTGAATCAACACATTGTTATTGTGTGCTTTCAAGTCATTTCTAATTTATGGTGATGCTAAAGTGAATCCATCACAGTACTTTCTGGTGCTGATAGTGTGTGACATCTCCAAGGTCACCCAGTGGGTTTCCATGGCCAAGTGGGGAACTGAATCCTGGTCTCCAGATTCATAATCCAGCACTCAAACCACTACACAACTCTGACTCTCTGAATCAACACATAGGTAAAGCCAGTTGAAGCAATGATAGTACTTTAGTTGCGATTAATAATAGAATTTAGGCCAGGGAGTTTTGGACTGTGTCCATTGCGTGGCAATCTTCATATACCTAGCATGCTCATCTCAAGGCACCACAGCTTATAATCAGACTGATATATCAATCTGACAGAAAATCAATTTGATCTTCATCGCTATATAACAAACATCTTTAAAATATAGAAATTCTCCTGCTGTGTTGCTGATCAGCTCTTGGAAGCTTTTGTGGTGACATATCAAGAAAAAGAAGAAGAGGGTAGCATCAGTGAGAGAAAAAGAGAGAGATGCTTCAAAATGGAACTGAAAATGCAGGAAACTTTAATAAACTAGTAAAATGGCAAATTTATCTTGGTGGACATCACTAGTAGGATCTTACAAAATTCAGTTTGTGGAATTATTGTCATAAATCCTAGAGAAGTTCTAGTTATTATCAAATATTCTTATTATTCTGCTGTGTTACCTTACTATAGGATAGTTCAATAAGTGCATTGGTTGTGCCTTCAGAGAAGATTTCCACCCAAATGTGTTTGCTCATTTTCTATTTTATAAACTTAAATCACACTTTTTTTCATTGTTGACATGAGGCTTGCTTCCCTACACTCACCTTTCGCTTTATGGTAAGACATATCAGCCTCAAACCTTCTTCAAATACAAGGGTTTAGCTCATAGTAACTCAGCATTTCCTTGCACATCCCTCACTTCCATGTATCTTCAAGGACTTGTGAACCAGCAGCCAGCCAAAAATTATTTTTTCCTTGATGAACTAGTTTTCCATGACAACATACTTGAAAGGCCCCCAGCTAAGCAACAGCGCACCTTCACTGCATGTGCAAGGGGCCCTGGTACATGCCATGGTGTCTCTATTTTACAGGTAACAAGGCTAGGGAAAAATGTGGCAGAGTCCTTGGAGAGATGCTACTGATCTGGAAGAGGAATGGCTGGGGCCCACATGTTGCTGAACTGCCATTATCTCACATCTTGGCTATGCTGGATTGGCCTGATGGAAATTGCAATCCAACAGCCTCTGTAGGGCTACATACTCCCCATCCCTGGAGGAAACAATATTGGCTTAGATGGACACAAGAATCTTACTCCATATTGGACAACCAGATATGTTATAAGGACACTATGGTTTGAAATACTACATGACAGTGCCATTAGCCACACAAAGCTTACATTACTGTATATGGGCTAGGCTGGCACAATCACTGACCTTTTTTTTAATCACTGAAACTGTAAAAGCAACAGTATGACAATGAATTGAAGCACAATTCATTGTGACAGTGCTGTTGAAACTTGTAGTGTATTGGCATTGCCATCTAGTGGCTGATAGCCGAGCATCCTCTTTTCAGTTTTCAAAATGCTCTCTGATGTCCAAAAGTCATGTTAAGACTATTCATAGATTCATAAGCCATCTTTACCACCTGTTACTTTTGAATCTTCATTATTCCAGTCCTTCCCCTTTTTTTGTTCTCTCCTAACTTTATCAAAATTTTGTAAGTTCATTGTGGCTGAGCTATCTTCCTCATTCTTTTTCTCTTGCTTGCGTATGTTATTGTACCATTAACCTTGAGAATGTCTAGTTGAGCTAACATTTTGATGATAATTCTTTAGCTCTAATTTGCAGCTATCTCATTTTAACATACCAACACAAATGTGGTTCCATTGAGATTTAACTATTCCTGTTGCTTTTCTGCCCGCTATTTTATTTTATATATTTCTACTTGCAGCTTGCTTTATCTTGATGGATTAGAGTTGCCAATGTTTGAAACAAACAATCAGGAAGAAACAGTCCTCTAACATATGCAATGGGTATTCCAAAATAAATTAAAACTTCTCTTTGAAACTGTCTTAAAAATGTTGTGGCTGTGAGGTTACAATAGCAGAAAAGAATAAGTCATCCAACTATTTCTGAGTCTCCCATAAACTTCTTTGCATGGTGATTGCTCAGATATGTTACTGACGAATCTTCTAACTCAGGGATGAAGGACATGCAGTCTTTCAGACATTGTTCTACTGAAATTCAGGTTTGACTAGCATAGTCAATGGTGAGGGTCTATGGGAACTATAGTCTGACAGCACCTAGAGAGATGTACATACTCCATCTCTATTGTATAATTAGTATGGTTGTAATCCTATATTTACTCACTCCTGAAATAAATGTGACTTACTCCTAATTCAGCATGCTTAGAATCCAGTGTTACTCAGTGGTAAATGCCCATGGTTGCCTATTGTCCTTGCAAAGGCTCAGTTCCTCTAATAGCTTGCACAGCAGACAGCTTTCCCCAATACTGGGAAGTAGAGATAGAAGAAAGCTTGTCCTTGATTAATTTCTGTCAGGCTGCTATCTGTTAATCATCAGGGAAACACAGAGATGCCAACCTTGTTGTGAAGTGCAAGTCTCATAGGGCTCAAGTGTTGGTTCTGGTGTAAACCAATGTAAGGCATCAATATTAACACAGGCAAAGGTGAAATCTGCATAGGTGCAGTACAAAGTATTTGTGTGTCTCTGAATGAAAAGTCTTTTCTCTTTCTGGACCAGGCAGAGTAACCTGGATGTTCTCTAACTGGATTCAGAGAAAACAAGGGCTTTGTAACACAGGACAAAGATTGCAGAAACACTCCTCCGTCTATTAAAAAAAGAAGTGGGGCCGAGATGTGCAAATGGTGAAGTGCAAAAATCAAGAGAAGGCGGCATGGCAAAGAAACGAGAAGGTACAGAGAGAGGTGCAGTGGCAGGATGCAAGGAGCAAGAGAAGTAGGCATCAGGTCATAGAATGGTGGCACAAAGAAGAAAGGAGAGAAGAGAGAGTGGAAGGTCATAGTGGTGGAGTGTAAGAAGCAAGAGGGAGGAGCTTGGGAAAGACGCAAGGGGAGGCAAGGGTTGGAGAGATGTGCAGCTGTAGAGTAAAGGAAGAAGGCATTGCAAAGGCATATGGTAAGGCAAGAAAAGTAAAAAGAGGGAAGAGAAGGTGAGAGGAGCAAGGTGAGTGCGAGAGCGCAAGGAGCAAGAGAAGGAGGTACAAGGTGAGGTAAGGTACAAGGAAAGGAAATGTGATTTTTCAATTTATCCTTTTTTTAATTGAATTTTTTTATTATGCAAAGCAAAATTACATTATAAGGCTATTACTTTTTATAATGCTCTTTCATTACAGTCATAAGTAATAAGGAGATAAACAAGAGGAATCATTACTCCTAAGTTTTAATAAAAGTGGACTGAATATCTAAATACAAGTCCCTTTGCAAATTGAATCAATGCATCACTCAAATATATATATCAAATGTTGCAAACATTGTTAAATTGTCTGTCCATTGAATCACAGTTGGGGATGTGTTATCTTTCCTGTAGTGAAGGATCAATCTTTTAGAGGTGAGCAGAGTGCAAAAGCTCCATTTTGATTAAGTTCCAAGATACAGAGACATAGGCCACTTCCACACTAGACTGTTATAGTGCTATGATTCCACTTTCAACATCCTATGGAATCCTGGGGTTTGCAGTTTAGGGAGGGGCCTCAAAGGCCCCTCCCTAAACTACAAATCTCAGGGTTCCATAAGATGTTGAAAGTGGAATCATAGCACTATAACAGTCTCATGCAGAAATGGCCATAGTTTAAAAGAATATGTACATCACTAAACATCAGGGAAGTTTCTAGTACTGAATTTATTTATGTCATTGCTTCCTTTCCAGAATGAGGCAACTATGGAGCATTTCCAAAACATATAGGCATTATGAGCTTTACACATCCAACAAACAGCTGCTTTATTTACACCTTTATTAAAAAGCCATAGTGACCAGTATACTTGGAACAGCAGTGTTTGTTGTCCTCTGTATAACAAATGGTACCAAGGCTGAAATATAGGGCAGGAAAAAAATGAGATTTTAGATGTGTTAATTTTGCATAACTGGAATGCAAATTAATAAATGGTTAGAGTCTGGCAATGTTGCATATCACACATGTCTGGGGGTGATGGGGAAATGTCACTGACCTCCCACATCAATATGATTGCACTGTTCCTGCAGACATTGTCAAAAGTTCTAGTTAGTATCCCAGGGAAATGCAGTGGCGGAGCTTGGAGTGTGTGGAGGGGGGGCAGGAGGGGGAGGGGCTACAGTGTGATGGGCATGGCCACTGTGCAGGGGGTGTGGCTATGGGCCAGGACGCCCCAGAAACATTGCCGCCCGGGATGTCCACCTAGACAAGCTGATCAACTGAATTGGTTGAACCTGTCTTCAACAGTGGCTATGGGACAGTATTCTCTACCACAAACAAGGTCTAGTTTAGAGGACGCAAACAACCACATAGCACACAGCTCTCTCCTCCCACCACCTGCTTCTCTCTTCCAGTATTTGCCTCTTGAGGCAACTGTCTCACTGTGCCAAATGGCAGGTCTAGCCCAGAAAGTAAGGCCATATCCACACATCACCTGATCCCATCATCCTCTGGTCGCGATCCCAGCAGGGTCTTTGTTGGGAAGGGAGCATGATGGGAATGCTCTCCTCTGCATCTCACCAGCTCCCTGTGGAAAGGAGCACAAGAGACATGCCTCTTCCTTCCACAGTGCAGCTGGGCTCTTTCCCATGCTGCACTGGGGAAGGAAATGCCTCCATCATGCTTCCGGCCCTTCCGCATGGGCACGAAGGGTGAGAGCATTGCACAATCAGGGGTCATTGATGGAGAAACTCTGTCAATGATTTGCCCTGCAGTCACGCCAGCTGGTGATAGGAGAAGGGCAGGACCACAACAATGTCATGCAGAAGCATTTTTGTGGTCCCACTCCTCTCACATCCCTATGTCGGGATGCAGTCATTGTGTGGAAAGGGCCTCAGAAGCACAGAGGCTTATAGTCATGACATTTTAAAGCATCTTCTTTGGTTTGTTTTTAAATAAGTAAAACTCCCAACAGTTTTGTCCTTGAATCAACAGGTGGCACCCTTGCCTGCCTGTAAATCATCATAGGGCAAACTGAAGTTCTATAACTTTCAGCAATACTGTAATCCATTGTCAAAAAAAAATGGAATTGGGCTACTCAGCTGAGTAAGCTGTGATGAATCAGTAATGATGAATAATATCAAAGAATTAGTATTTGTGACTTCTTGGGGGCCCTGAAAGGAGATGGTGATGCCTAACTCCTACTCCTGTTTTGAGTGCTGAATGGAGTCAAAAGAATTTTCATACGCATAACTTTATTTTCAGTTTAGTGAAGATGAGCTATTTTTTCATGTAACTAAACAAAATGTCATGACAAAGAATCCAATACTTTGGGGTGTTTTTTCCCCCAGTGGATTTGTAGTGCACACTGCATAAAGACTTTATTTTATACCCTTCAGCAATAGCAGTTGCCACAGTGGAAACAATAATCACAACCACCCACTAGAAAAATTAATCTAACTTACCTGTGCGCAGTTCATCCAATAGATATCCCACCAGGCTAAGGAAGTAGGGGATGAACAACCCTTCTTGGAAGGTAGCTCCACTGGGCTTTTGCTTACCCTTCAACTGTCACCTAGCAGCTACTGTGCCAAGCTGAGGAACCTAATAATAGTATGAGTCTACTCAGCTTAGTGGAATGACTGTCTAGGTTATCAACCAACCTCTGCCTGAGTGGTCTTGTTTTCCTTTGTTTTTACTTTACTTTCCTCCTTCTTTTTTAAAATTTTTGTTTCATGAATTTTAGAGCATATCCAAACAGGACAATGAAAGCAGTTTGATATCACCTTAATTGCCATAGGTCCAGCCTCTGGAAGTACTGCAAAGAATTCTAAGCGCCTTCTTACTAAGCGACAAATCCCAGGATTCCATAAGACAGAGTCATGACAGTTAAAATGGTGTCCAAGTACTACAATTGTGCACTGATGATACCCCCCTTAGGTTGTGAGGGCAGGGAATGTCTTCTCTAAAAATTAAAATACCAGCTGCTCTGAGACTGTTTTCTGCTGCAGAGCAATGTATATCTGGTATACAATTGTTTATACTATAAATAACCAAAGAAAACCAGTGCTTGATCTGGGAAACTTTGAGATGATTTAGAGGCTTTTCGCACCTTACCCATTCGTGTGACTGAGGAGGGCGTCTCGCGCGAAAAGCCTAATCCGGAACGCTGCTGCTTCCCCGCTCCTTCGTCCCTCTGGTCGCTTCCTGGTAGTGCGACTGTCGCGCTAGCGCCCCACCCCTTCCTTCTGCAGCGCAGTCTGGGAGCTGTAGGCTGCGCTGGGGGAGGAAGCGCAACTGGGCCGGCTTGTTCGGTGCACCGTACGCAGGTAAGTGCGCGAGGGCCCCACGAGCATTGCGCGACTGCACAGTATTTTCGGCTTAGAGCCGAAAATAAGAAAATGCGTGCGCGTCCTGCTTTAGGCTCCTGAGCGTGATGTGAATGGGAGTGCATCGTACGGACCGACACTTCCATTTACGCGACGCTCAAGGGGCCCTCGCACACACAAAAACTGCATGCAAAAAGGCAGTTAGAAATGAGCAAGGGCACACACCAGATCAAGTCTGCTAGATATCCTGAAATATAAAAAACTGAAGTGTTTTATGTAGTTAGGGTGTGTTTTAAATATTAAAATTGTGTGTTGCTCCTCTGGAGGAGACCAACTCTTCCTGTAAAGTGATTTTGAAGCCCAATGTAACTTTTCAAAGTATTTTCTCTTTAAGATAGTTACAGGCCCCTCAAATGCTAATGGCAAGGCCTTGCTGAGTGGAACTCATTTTACTGTGATGTGGCCTCTATGAAAGACCATAAAGATACTGTCTGTGTGATGCACCACAAATAGTCATTCCCTGGAAAGGGCAGTCCTAACACCTCTCTGAAGAGTGTTTTGTGTTTTGTAGGTAGATGAAGACTGAGTAGAAAATAACTAATTATTTGTAATTCATTCATTTCCCCCCATTACATGAATATAACTATGCTACCTTCCAACTGTAGCTTAATGAGCAAAAACATCTGTCCTTTGCTATTGTATCTGTGGCCCTTTCTGCACCCTACCTTTTCACAAAGTCGTCTGGTGGGGATCCTGGCAGCGGCACTGCCACGAGGGGAGTGCGATGGGAACACTCCCCTCTGTACCACCTGGCTCCCTGCAGAAGTGAGCATGATGGCCATGCCTCTTCCTTCTGCAGCACAGCCGGGTACTTTCCCAGGCTGCACTGGGGCAGGAAGCGCAGACATTGCTCTTCTGTGGCTTCCATAGGACAGGTAAGTGCTGGATGGTGGTGCAATTGTGTGTCATTGACGAGAAACCCATGAATGATTTAATCTGCAATTGCAGTGCCTGGGGACAAGAGAAGGACAGGACAATGATGACGTCATGCAGAAGCATCATCATGGTCCTGTCCTTCTCCTGTCTCTACTGCAGGATGGGAGGGTGCTGTGGAAAGGACCTGTATTTTTAGTTGTGGGAACATCACCTGACAATAGTGGTAATATCACATAGTTCAAATGGTGGCTCACCTTGCAGCATTTGAATGTGATTTTGCAGAAAAGTAAATAAAAGTAACTGTTTCTGTCACTCTAGGAAAACTAGAAATGAGTTACTTTTTAAACTTGTCACTATAATGGCAGTCAGATAGCTTGAGGGATTCTTAAAATCACAGGTATAGTCAATTAATATTTTAAAATTAACTGTCCAACTGTGGACTGGGCATTTTAGTCAAATATTAGCAAGGCATGGGCTGTGTTTTAGCTGCCTGTGGCTGGGTCATTTTAGTGACTGCATAAGGAATCAGAAATAGCTAAAAAGTTATCGGTATAAGGGATATTACAATATCTCAGTTCACCCCATGTGCCCTGGCTAAATGAAGCCTGAATCCTGTCTGTGTTGTCTGAGTACAAAAGACCAAGAAGACTGCTTACAAAAGCACCATTCCAGTCTTCTTCTAGAATACAGCCCAACTGTGCCAAACACAACTTGCAGCACAAGCTAAATCGGTGGGGCAATGAATGATGTTTTTTGTCAGAATCTCCACAGCTCTTCTCACTCATTTTGTCATTCAGGAATTTCTGAAGAAGAGATTCTACAGCACTGTCTGATACTTTTGAATATGGTCATTGTTTAATTTCACAGAATAAGTCTGAGGCCCTCTGCTCCTTTACATTTTATAAAATTAAGTTAACATAATTTGCATTTTCAAATGAATCCACGAAATTTCATTTGACAGGGTATGGCTAGCAATTTTATGTCATTGTTTCCATTCTACAAAATATCAGCTGGGGCCTTAAAAAACAGTTTTTAGAAGGTCTTTGGAAGATGGTCAGCATATAGTTGAATCAGTGGATCATGTCTCAGGTTCTTGGATCTCACGGCCTAGCCGCAGTCCACTGGGTCCCAGTAGGAAGGGAGGAATCTCAGGGTGAAAGCGCTGACTTGATGTGGAAAAGTTTTAATTTTATTTTTTAACTGTGTCTTTACTGCTACAACTTGCTTTGGAGTGGCTATTATTAATTCTTCAGAGGTCCATACTCTCCTCTCTCTCTTACCTTCTCAAATCTTCTCAGACCATGACCAACCCATCTGCTCAGTGAGACCAAGAGAGGTCAGTGTGAAGAAACAATCAGCTCCCTTAGCGTTCAGTGTTACAGATGTTGCTGAGTATGATAGCACAAGACTGCAGCTTTCTGGCTTTCCTGTTTTACTGTTAAGTTTCCCTCATTCCACTTTGATCACTCCACCAAAAATGGTAGTAAGCACCATATAATTTCCAGTCTTGGTCTGATGTATATTTGGGCAAAAAACCTAGTATGAATGTCAGTCTTCATCAGCTCTACTTAGGCACTTCATTCCTTTCTCTTTTAATTTTTGACTCCATTGATCTCTCCTTCTCATCCTTTTTCTCCCTCTTTACCTCTTCCTGCCAAGAAAACCCTTTCTTGGCAGAGAACCAAATGGCAATATTATGTTCTTTCCATCCCCATTGGGCAGTGCCTGTCTTTTCTGCAGTTGCAGTCTGGGAAGAGAAACAAGGTTGCTCTCCTGGATGTGTGGAAGAATGACCTCATTTTTCTTCCCCAAGCTGCTGTGACTATGGCCATTTCCGTACTATAAGCCATTAGTGCATTGTACCATTACAATCCAGGCATTGCCACTGGCGCGGTGCTGTCAGGTTAGGAAGGCTCTTTCTCACACCCTTAAGTGAGTAAGTAGAGGTATTACCACCGGTATTCCTTCTGCACTACAGTATCATTGGCCACTCCCTTTCCCTTCCTTCACCCCACCCAACCACCTCGATTGGTCTGGCATTTTATTTTGTTTGGTTTGTAAGCCCTACTATCACAGCAATGTTGTAAGGGCAGGACACACCAATACACTATTGTATTTTCACACTATAATGCTTAAAAATGTATTTTTTTAAACAATTTAAAATTAATTCAAATGAGAAATTTAAAATACACATGGAAAGGTGATAGATTTCAAAGTTTCCATGCCATGGGAGCATGGAGGGAAGGACATCCATGCTCTGCCCATTGCTGCATCCATGACAACAGGAAGTACTATCAAGCACTGTTACTGTACCCCACTGAGCTAATTGATAGGATTGAAGTGCTAAAGAAGGCTCTTAACAGATTTTTTCTGGAAATAGTATAAGGCAGTTTGGGAATGCTTGGGGACAGGATAGCAGCTGGATAGCGATGATGTCATGTGGTAGCATGACTCCTGGATCAGAAACAACCTGCTGCTGTTGCGGAATAGCAACATCATGCAGAAATGGCCATTGCTTGATGACCTCCCTTTTCCCCTGACCAATTAATGACAACAGCAGCACCCTTTAGTGCTTGACAGCTGTCAGGGGAGTGGCAGGCATATGCAAAGCACTGCACTCTGTTTGTTGTAATGTCAGATCTTGGCCACTATTTTAAAAAGATATATTTTGAAAAGTAAACTTAATAAATAATTTTGAATCACTCAAACTGAACCCCTCCCAGCAACACTAAAAATTTAACAGCATTAAGAGTTGTTTGGTTAAGTTGCATAAAGAATATTGCTATGCCCCTATTATTTGTGTAAATAACATGTTACATGAAGGTAATGTCCTTAACTGTAATGCATTATTTCTATGCTTTGGAATGCAGTAAAATAATGTAAATGTGTGTATGTGTATGTGTGTGTGCGTGCACGCGCGCGCGTGTGTGAAAGAAGGAGAGAGATCAGACAGCCATCTTTGTCAAGAAAATAAAGGTATTAATACTCCACCTATTTGAATCTCCAGAACATTGCAGGGTAGATGGGATCCACTTAACCAGTACTTTCCTACCTGCTTCCAACTTGGCTTGCTAATTGCTACCAGTTTACAGTAGTCCCAGCATATTGTTGCAGCCTACTTCTGGATATAGAAGGGGTATTCCTTGCTCCCTATATTATTTCTTTAGGCCTTCGAATAAACACTGAAGTACTATAATAATTTCACACATGTTAATCCTAAGTGGAGGACTATGACAAAACTCCAAGTTATCTGAAGGACCATGTTCTCTCATACAAGCCTCTGAGATCTTCAAGATAGGTCCTTCTCACAGTTTCCTGAAGTTCTCAGATGCCAAGCAGGCTCACAGGGAAGAACACAGTTTGGTGGGGATGCAAGAAAGGACATTCTAGAGGGTTGTTCCCAGCATCTGGAACTCCCATGGGTGGCTAATCTGGACTCTCCTTTGGAAGTCCAGCAAAAAAAAAAAAAAACCTTCCAAAGAGCTCTAGGCAATTAATTATCTGTCAAGGAAAGAGTTTGTAACAGAGTAGTGTTCTGCTTTTTACAAACTGATAGGTTTTAAAATTGGTTTTAATTCAATAAATGTCTCATATTATAGTTTGTTTAATTTTGATTTAACAGACGCAGTTCTTTACTTCTGCATGTTTTCTCTATTTGTCATCTGCTTTGATCCCATTGTGAAATACCCTGGGTCCCAATTCTAGGAGAAAGGCAGGATACAAATCAATCAGATGATTGATAGATAGTTAGTTAGTTTTCTTTAAAATGGCAGTTCCAGAAAATGTATAATGGCTCATATCAAACATAGTCTTCATTTTTAAGTCTCCCCAATAGCACTTGAATATGTTATTCCTGGTTTATTGTAGTTTCTGTACTTCCTGATGTGAGTTTGAGAAACTGTTACCTAAAAGTATTTAGTTTTTTCTGTCAGAGGTTAAATGTATAAAGGGAACAATATAAGGGTTGTTATCGTGTTGTTTTCCATTATATACCTTTGCTGTGGGTTTGTTTTATATCAGTTATAAAAGATTATGAAATGGTTATTTTTGGTCCTTAGTTCCTTTTAAGTGATGGAAGAAGTCCATTTGTGGGCTGCATTGGTTTGACTGTGATTCTTTGTGTTGTTGAAATAGTCTCTTTGTTTAGCTGTCATTCTCTGGACTCTGTTCTGGGAAAATCCACTGACTGGGTGGATGAGACATTTGCCTCTAATGTTTGTACTTAAGTAGGTAATTGTTTAGCACTTCTGGCTTCATTGACCATTATGCTATCTACAGAGAAAGAGAAGTCAGGCTTGGAGTTGCTAGGCAACTCTAGGACACTCCCAAGCCATGGCATCTCCCTTTATCCACCTGCGCTGAGGGCCTTCCACACTACCCAGTTATAGCACTATAATTCCACTTTAACTGCTGTGGCTGCATACTATGGAATCCTTGTGTTTGTAGTTTGCTGGCCTCTCCCTCAACTGCAAATCCCAGGATTCCATAGGATGAACCATGGCAGTTAGGGTGGAATCATAGTGCTATAATTATGTGGGGTTGTGATAATGAGGTCTCTCATTATTTGAGCAACTTAGCTGAGGGGTATACTCTCCTCTCCAGGTAAACAAGGGTTAATGATCTGTTGGGTTTAAGTTATAGCTATTAGGATCAGCATCACAAAGGAACAACAGAGATCATGAGAGACAATTGCCCAATAGGAAGACCAGTTTGGGAAGAAATTGGAAAGCTTCAAGAGGCATCCAAGTAAGAGGTTATAAAGCCTCAGGGGCCACAAGGCTCAGCTTGGAGAGGGACAAAGAAACAAAGAAAGAGACTTGGGGGAACTTGGTCACAGACTGAACAAAGATGTCCAGACTCCCGTGTTACCATGACCATCCAAGACCCAAAACTCCCATTTGTATCGTAAGTAGAATAGGGCTGTTTAACTAGTCATATCAGGACTTATGTTTCTTTTAACCTTGGCTGAATATGACTTAAACTTTGAGGCTTTTCGCACGTTACTCGTTTGCGCGGCTGGGGGGGCATCTCGCACGAAAAGCCTCAGCCGGAATGCTGCCGCTTCCCTGCTCCTTCATCCCGCAGGTCACTTCCTGGTAGCGCGACCTTTGCGCTAGCGCCCTGCCCCTTCCTTTCACAGCGCAGCCTGGGAGCTGTAGGCTGTGCTGGGGGAAGGAAGCGCAACCAGGCCGGCTTGTTTGGTGCACCGCACGCAGGTAAGTGCGTGAGGGCCCCGCGAGCATTGCGTGACCGCACTGTATTTTCAGCTTAGAGCCGAAAATAAGAAAATGCGCGAGCGTTCCGCTTTAGGCTCCTGAGCGTCGTGTGAGTGGGAGTGCGTCGTATGGACCGACACTCCCATTTACGCGACGCTCAAGGGGCCCTCGCGCAAAAAAAACTGCGTGCGAAAAGGGCCTTTGTTGTAACTTTGGAGCTATTCCTGAAGGAATGTGTCTTCACGTGTAGGTTTCTTGCTTAGAATAAATGCTTTTCTTTTAAAGACCTTGTCTTTTCCATAGTCTCTTCATGTGCCTTTCCTCAGCGTGTGGGCATGCACGCATATATGCATGCATATATGCACGCATATAGTATTCTCATCTCCCCACAGGGAGGGGAAAGGAAAAAGCTCTGCAAAGTCAGAGGTGGAAGTGGAAGCTAAGTTTCCCAGTAGAATTTTTTTGGATGAAAATACTATTTATGATTTTTGGTTAAAGTACATATATTGATAAGTAAGGGAAATGTTGTAGTTAATAGGAATATGACTACAGAACAATTTATATGGTACCCATGTGGAGTTACGTTCAATTTTCACAAGAAACTAGTTATACTTAGCAAGGGAAAATACTATGAATAATAGAATTTGATTTATGCTATTTAATATTATGAATGTTGTGCATGTTGATAAGATATGAGTTCAGTTTTGAGATAAAGAGTTATATAAGTAGGTTTAATAATATAAGTATACAAAGAGTTACATAAGTAGCTTTAATAAGTAACATTAGAAAAACAGTTTAACTTTTAATATTTTAATAAATATATACAATGTATATTTTCAATGTATTAACTGATTTTAGATTAAAGAGCAAATATTAAAATATATTACAATAGGTTACTGAGATAGGATTATTATTAGCTTGCATTTTGCTGGTTGCTATGGAGGTGGAAACATTTATTTTTGTTAGGTGTCGGGTAAGTTAGTTGTTTAATTTGTAATGATATTTTTAAACTTTTGTTATTTTCTTTTATGTTTGTTTTTTGTTTTGTTTGTTCTTCTTTTTGTATGTATTTTTTATATATTATGTGTTTTATTTTAAAAATAATACTTTTTCTGAAAAAGGATTCCTATCTCCCCATGGGGAGGGGGAAGGGAAAGTCTCCACAAATTCAGAGGTGGAAGTGGAAGTTAAGTTTTCCAGTAACTTCCCACAGAGTTACTGAGTCACAGGAGTTAAAATCAATTGGTGGCAGCTAGATCATCTTCAGGGGTCACATCTCCTCCTCCAGAGCAGGAGGTGGGACTGTTATAGATCATTACAGGGTTGAAAGGACCCCTGAATCTTTTGGAAACTAAGGAGAAGGGAGATCTAAAGCTCTCTGGGCCTTATCACAATACACTGTTATAGCACTGGTAACGTAATTACCTGGCATTGCCTAGGATTTTATTTTCTCATCGGTAACAGTTGTTAGAAATACCTTAGAAATTATATTATCTTACCTTAGGAGTTAGATGCAGTTGAAATACACAGATTTCAGATCCTGTGTCTCTAATTCCCCAAACTGTGTTGTCCAGTACCTGTAACTGTAACTATTCCCCAATCCAGTCTGTATTCAGAGTTGTTAACATACAGAGGTTGGATTCATGAGGGGACTTGCTGCTAGGCCTTGTCTCCATAGTAACTGGCCTATTTAGAGCTCTCTGGCTGAGAATTCTAAAGGCCCCTCCCTGAACTACCAATCCCAGGATTCCATAGAATCTTCACAGGCAGCCCATCATATGAGGTCTTCTTACCTCACACAGCCAATCATATGAAGTCTGCGCCTGCCTGATGCAGTCAGACTCAATCACACACACACTTTGACTTTTATATAGTAGATTATTCCACCTAAACTGCCATTGCAACATTCTGTGGAATTCTGGGGTTTGTAGAGCTTCTCAAGAGCTTCTCTGGCTGAGAATTCTAAATGCCTCTCCCTAACCTGCAAAATCCAGGATTCCATACAATGATGCCATGGCTGCTGAAGTAGAATAATAGCACCATAACAGTTTAGTGTGATAAGGCCCTCTATCTACAATTCACTTGCAGTGAGTCTGGAGTTCCTAACAATGGCCTAACGCCTGTTTGATGTTGTCATCATTACCACATGTACTAATTGTCTCAAACTCATTGTTTCATTCTTTTTGGACAACACAGGACTCAAGAGGATTAAGGCAGCAGTAAGTTTTTGTCTTGGTTCCCCTTCTCCCCACTAAAAGCTGAGAAATCCAGAGTTAATCTGTGTCCATTTTTCTAACCTTTGGCAATCATGTGGGAAATGAAATTCTTTGGGTTCCCTTTTTTCTGAAGTCAGCTGCTTTGGCTCTGTTTCCTTTCCGTTCCTCCCAAATCTGTTTATGTGTTTGTAACCAACCATCTCCCCTAGCAATCTAACTCTCTTAGTCACACAACCTCCCTACCCCCTTGTCACTCTTTTCCCCCAGTCTCCATCTCAGCTAGGTCTCATAAAAGTAGTCCACTGCCCCACCATGCTCGTATGTCTGTTTTGCAGGGAAGATTCTTTCAAAATAAAGCCTGTGGATTTTGGGCCTTCAACAAGTGCCTAAGCTAATTTTGCTTTTGAGAAATAGCTCTTCCTCATTTGTAAAATGAGCGTACACCACCAGGAGCATCCATATCAAGAGTGCAGAGAACCTCTTCTAGATTTTATTCTGGACTAGAAAAAGAGCTGTCAAAGCGGCTGAACCCCAACAATAGATTCAACATAGATTCAGCATCTTGTACAGCTCTGTTAAAGAGCAAAATAAAATCCACACAGGATTCACTGTACCACTGACATGGAAGCTAGTGGCTGGCCCTGTGCAGTAGCCATGTTGTAACAGCTCCCCCCACCCCATCTGTGTTGTCAGCTATTATACATGTACACTTGGGCCTCCACATTCGCTAAGGTTAGAGACACAGGACTCTCACAAAAGTGAAAAATTTGCAAATAACAACATTTGTGTGTCTGTGGGAAGGGGCCTGAGGCATAGGTGGGGAAAGTGGGCATCCAGGGTCTAAACTGGGGCCATTTCCACACTACACTCTTATAGCGCAATTATTCCACTTTCAACATCCTATGGAATCCTAGGGTTACACTTAGAGGCCATTAGCGCATTATACCGCTATAATGGCGGCATTGCCATTCATCCAGTGCTGCCAGGTTAGGGACACCCTTTCCTCTTAAGCAGATGGGTATCAGTATTGCCTCCAGTGTTCCTTCCACATTACAGCATCCTTGGCCACCCGCATTGCCCCACTTTCACCCTGCCCCACCACCTCTGATTGGATAGTGATTTTTTGTTTTGTTTTTTTGGAAGCTGTACTAACACAGCAATGTTGTAACAGCATGACATGCCAGTACACTATTGCACTTTTGCCCTATACCATTAAAAAAAAAAAGTTTTGACTCAAAGGAGACATTTAAAATAAACAAGGAGAGGTGATAGAGTTACCATGCCATGGGAGTCACTGAGGGGAGAATGAGCAGGGCACACGCACAGCCTGCCAGCTGCTGGATCTGCCATAACAGGAAAAGCTACCATGCGCTATAATGGTATCGCACTGGGTACCATTGATGATGGGATTGAAGCACTATAAGAGGCTTTTAACAGATTTTTTTCTGGAAATAGAATACAGCAATTTGGTGATGCTTGGGGACAGGATAGCAGCTGGATAATGATGATGTCATGTTGTTGTTGTTGTTGTTGTTGTTGTTATTATTATTATTATTATTATTAATTTGTATCTCCATATGAATTGAGGCGGTGAACAACTTACAAGCAGCATGTATTTCAAAACATTTCTATACATGCCCCTAACAAGCTGGGTACTCATTTTACCAACCTGCGAAAGGATGGAAGGCTGAGTCAACCTTGGAGCCTGGCAGGATCGAACTCACAACCTTGTGGCTTGCAGTACTGGCGTTTAACCACTGCGCCACCATGTGGAAGCACAGTTCCTGGATCAGTAACAACTTGCTGCTATAGTGTTATAGCGATGTTGTGCAGAAACGGCCATACACAACACCCGTCCTGCTATTGAACAAAGTAAGGCAACTGCCCCAGGTGGCAGGTGCTAGGACAGCAGCAGAAACCCTCTGGCTTTTTCTTTTGAATCCCTTTGCTTTTGCTTGAGGATTGGGCTGTGAGCCCCACATGGCCTATGCTGCAGGGTTGATCAACAGTGGGAGGCCAGGGAGCTACATAGCCCCCAGAAAACTTTGGAGGGCCTCACCTACCTCCACATCTGCAAAGAAATTGTCCCCAGATCCCCCCCCAAACATCCTCAAGTGTACGTGGGGATCTTTTGCCAGGTTTTGGCTCCCAGAAAGTGACTCAAAGTCATTTTCTGTTCACTTCCTGTTTCTAAAAGAGGCCTCTCCTGGGCCTATAATGACCCAGGGAGGCCAAAAAGGTGTAAAAAAAAATGTTCCCCATGTCTACTAGAGGACATCTGGGAGTATTTGGGGCACTTTTTCTCCTGAGGCCACAAAAACTGACTGGAAGCAACATACAGCCAATGGGCCACACTTTGTCCACTTCTACCCTAAATGAACCTGCTGCCTTCAGGTGAGTTGGTGGATGTTGCCCTGTCAAATCCTGCTGTCAGTTGTGCTGGAATCAAATCCCACTGCCAGCCCAATTCTTACAAATGGGTCATAGTAAACTAAATAGGGTGCTGATTTAACTCAATAACTCTCACTTATAAACTCCTTTATGATTCATTGTTGCCTTTGTGCTTTGTGCTTACAATACTGTCTAAGGCACATACGCACATTTCTTGGATACAGTTTACACAGCCCATCCCCTTTTGTTGTATTTGCAACCTGGGTGGTTAAGGGGTGGATTTTTCCTCTCCAGATTGATATCAAGTTGGGATTTTAATCTGAACTTGTTCCTCTAAATACAGAACCAGGAAAAGGGAGTTATATGGTATTATTTCACACAAAAGACAAGGAAATGACCTTGTGTGTGTGTTGCTATTAGTTTTCATTATTTTCATTATTTTCTCAGTGAGCATAATTTCCTTCTATGGGGTAGCTGGCGTGGTGGCACAGTGGTATTGTGTCTAATAGCACTACATTCTTCCTATAGTTTCTACCCCACACTTCTATAGCCAAAGCAGCTGAGACTCTTTGTTGGTTTTTAACAAGAGAAACAGTATATCCAAACAAATCAGATTTAGTGAAATGAATGAAAATGTAATACTTAGGTTTAATACTCCTTTAAGCTATACCCAGCAGTGTTACTTGGTCTTAGTCATACAACTTAACACAGTTTACTGTTCCAAACCAAAAAGGCTAGCATCATTAACAGAAGATTTTGAATGAAGCTTGCATTCTAGAGGGAAATAAATGCACTCTATTTCTCATAAGCAGTTTTTTACTTCCCATGTGTGCAATTGGGTTGGCACATTTCCCCTCTAGGGCTACCCTCCTCTTCCACACGCACCCCAGTGCTACGCAGAAGGTCAGGGGATGTGTCAGGTAATAGAGGTTTTCCACAAAATCCAGTGGAAGCTCCTTCCATGGGAGGAGCTGGTCCTGCCAGCCAAAGGCAACAGAGTGGAGGAAGTCAGATATGGGGAAGCTGTTGGTGCTAGAGGTTTAGCAGAAAAATCAAGACTCAACACAACAAGGAAATGCAGGAGGAGGAAGCACAGGGTTGGACAACAAGAGGAGATGAATGAAGAAATGATAGAGGAAAACCAGGAAAGGGTGAGAAAGACTGAAGTGTTAATATTGACATAATAGGGGAGGAGGGATAAAGAGGAGGCTTGAGGTGCTGTAGAGTTGTCTTTCCTTGATTCTTCCATGGCAAGACTGTGTTATTGTGCAGGATTCAAGATGTCCCTGCTCCATTTTCCACCACTCTTTGGACCTCTGAAAACCCTTTTCCACCATTTCCCCGCCAAAACCAGAAAGTGATTGGATGATCACGTTTACTTAAGGCAGCCAGGTCAGGACAAGCCTGACTGTTTCAGGACCATGTTACCCTGAAAATCTGGGGGTCCCAGAGGGACACCTCACTATGCTCCAAATGGTGGGGAAAGTAAGCTCAATGGAGCACAAGCAACAGCAATGCAAGAGGCAGGGTAACCCAGGGAGATCTTTTACCCAGTTTTTATGGGGTCAGGCTCAGTCAGAAATCACACAAAAAGGTGCAATGAATGACTTTATTGAACAGTAATAGCTCTCGCAAACACACACACACACACACATCCAAGGGCTAAAAGAAATAAAGAGTGCAAATAAGATAGAGGGATTGTTGAAGGATTTGTAGTTTGGGCGATACTGCACCTTCTCCTGAAATCCTTGGTCCGGGAAGCAGCGAAAGAAACGGAACTCAGTGAAGAGACGTTGAGGAGATCGCATGGCTATCAGGAGGGGGATCGGTCAGTTGGTATGACTGGGAGGCATCTTCTTTTCTTCCCTCCCTTCTCTCTTCTCTTCTCTAAACTAGTCCAAAAACGAGGACTATTTGTAGGAAAAATTTACTTTGAAGGCAAATCCTTTTCCGGGGAGGACAAAAAGGGGACAGCAAAAGAAAACAACTCCACACCTGGCACTTTCTTGGATATTGGAAGATAACAAGGTTATTTAAGTAACATCATTTAAGTAACAGGATCTTCCCCTGCTTTGAGGCCGCGGTGTGAGTTTCTGGAGATGGATTTGATAAGATTTTATGGCTTCCAGTGCCCAACTTTCTGGGAACACTCTTACTCCCTTCAAGTTGACTCCTTAAAGGCTGATGACCTTTTGTCCATCATGGGTTATCACAACATGAGGTCTCCTGTGGCTACGTGACTGGGGTGTTTACTGGCCTGACCTGTTTTGTTCGATCGTATGACCATAATTGCCTGCGTGCACATCTGGGTGACCTCTCTGGTGGGTTAAATTAATTTTTTATCAAAGTTGTAGACCCCAGGACAGGGTTTACTAAGGGGGCAACAACCAAACCCTGAGACCTAGGGAAAATCCCTTGTAATTTCACAGCAGTAGGGCCTTGGTGATGTTACATTTTTCAAGGCTGCTCAGTCACCTCAAGGACTGGAGATTTGAAGATCTGGAAAACCCATATCTTGTTGTCTTAAAATACTGTTTGGGACATTTAAAGGTGTCCCATGGAAACAAAGTGTCTAATGAGAATCACACCCCTGAAGGCCTCTGCAAGTATGATTCTCCATTTTCATCCCCTGTTTTGTTTTGCTTTTTAAGAGATAAGGGCGTCCAGAAGGACCCTGGGGCTGCACAAAAGACTTTAGGTGTACATGCAGCTCCCACGCTTCACAATTGTCATACATCTGATATGGGAAAGGGTGGGTCCCTTTAACTTTTACAAGGTCAAAAAGCATTTTTGTTTGCTTCTGGAAGGAAAAGTTAGGGTTATTTCCCCCAGGAACCCTGACTGAACCAACTGTAAATCATAAACCAATATTAAAATAAAGAACTCAGATTCAGGGAAGGAGACCAGAAGGAAATTGAATGGCAAAGAGTAGGCTGAGTGATCAGATCCAATTTATGCCCAGGAGAGGATCTTTTTGAAATCCAAAACATGGTGAAAATGCCCCCAGAGGGTCTAGAGGCATTTGGGGGCATTTTTTTTCCAAGGAGCAAGTGTACCCCCAAGGTCTCCTAGGAGGCTAATGTGACCCCTTAGCCTTCCACAGTTGCTCACTCATCTTACAGAGACCCGGCACATTACCAGTCTTGACTGCTTTAAAAAAGCAGTCAAGACTGTTCTCTTCTGACAGGCCTTCCCAGACTAGTGTTCCACCACCTCTCATCAATTGTCCTTTTGTTTTTAATTTTGTTTTTAATTTCTTTTAATAATTAATTTGTTTTAAGGGGATAGAAGGGTTGGTGGGTGGGGAGGATGGGGTACATTTTAATGTTTTAATGTATTTATATATTTCTGTAATGCTGCCTCGATCCACTGGGAGAGGCAGGATAAAAATAAATATTATTATTATTATTATTATTATTATTATTATTATTATTATTATTATTATTACATACTAGGGAGCTGCTTTGGGTGAAGTTACTTGGGTTAGAGATCAAAGAGTAGTCCTTCTGTCCAGGCTGATTTCAACCCCTTGCCTTATCATCCTTTCCAGGAAACAACATGGAGATTTCAGATCAGAAGTCACGGATTATGAACTATGTAGTTACCTACTCCATTATCTATACGACATCCCTTCAGATATTTAAAGAAGGCCATCATATCACCTTTCAATCATCTTTTCTCCAAGTCAAATACACTCAACTCCTTAAGCCATTCCTCATAAGGCTCAGTTTCCAGACCTTTGATCATCTTGGATGCCCTTCTCTAGACATGTTCCAGCTTGTCAACATCCTTCTTGAGAACTGTGGTATTCCAGGTGAGGTTTGACCAAAGCAGAATAGAATGGTACTATAACTTCCCTCAGTTTGGACACTATACTCCTGTTGTTGCAGCTGAGAACTGCATTGGCTTTTTTGGCCATCACATCACACAGTTATGCAGGATGGAACAGAGAATAGGAAAGAAAGAAAGAAAGAAAGGAAGAAAGAAAGGAAGGAAGGAAGGAAGGAAGGAAGGAAGGAAGGAAGGAAGGAAGGAAGAGCTGGGGAAGAAAGGTAGAGAAGAGGAGAAAAAACTAGAAAGCCCAAAGGGGAGAAACAAGAGTATCATTGGCAAGACCACCCCAACACATTGGCTGACTGAAGCAGAGCAGCAAATTGCACTCTCTCCCCAGCCACTGAAGTCACATATTTTGGCATATGAGAGAAAACATTCCATAAATGGGCTTTAAGATGACAGTATTAACAAACTAAATACATAGCAAGTTGTTACTCTTTCATGTCACCCAACACCTTCTGGCCAAGGAGGCCACCTCACAGTAGATAGGGCCAGCATTGATCTGTGGGTATGCCACTGTTCTAGCAAGTAGTAATGTATCTATCCTGATCTCTGGCAGAAAACAGTCAGCTTACGAACTGCTGCTGTGGCAACATGAATGAAAAGTGGCCATCAGCAATGTTACAAATATGAATTCTGATATAGAAAAGATATGTGATTTTCCCAGAATCACAAAGCAGGTCCATGACTGAGCAGGAATGGATTTTCCATGTTATTAAACATAGACTTACTACTCAACCCCTGCCCTATGGCCACCCAGTCACCTCCAGCTGGTGGACATTGTGCTTCTCTTACTTTCTCTTTATTGCATAATTGGAGAGTTTGGATCCACTTTGGCCTAGAATGATATGGGTCTGTCTTCTAAGAAAGGAAGCCTGAAGTGAAGAAAATTCTAAGAAAGGAAGGCTAGGGTGAAGAAAACAATTCCAAACAGTTTAAGCTGGGGAAAAGCCTTGGAAAAGGAAGGGCATAAAGCAAAAATAGAACAGAATGTCTAAGATAATGTCCTGAACAGCCCTCTAATTCATCACTGGCATGTTCACAATTCCATCCAAAAAAATAGTCATGAAGTCTAAGTGGTACAGCCCAAATCACTGCTGATGAATTGAAGGAAATTTCTTCTGAAGAAAATTCATTGCTTGCGGTGAAAGCCCATAATACTCTGCCCGCCAAGAATAACAGCATGGAACAGGAATTCCTTTAATTTTAACAATACCATAATCTAGAGTTCATTGGAGGCCAAACAGTAGCTTTATCAATGGCAGTATTAACACCTAATTTAATAGCTGGAATTTGAACACCCTGCAAAACAAACCCAAAAAAAACCAACTTTTAAGTTTTTAAAGGGATTGTTTAAAGATGCAACACACCGTTTGCCTAAGTTTAGGTTCTCTGTTAGTCTTTGAGATGGGCTCTTTACATTCATTTATCACAGGGGTGGGAATTGTGCCACCCATAGGCCACCTCCCCAGTGAAGCCCCAGTCTTCCAGATCCCTTGCCCAACCCACCCCCCACTGAAAAAATCCTCCCCATGTCCAGTCTCTAGTGTGATTGACCACTTCCAGTTTTGAATAAAGCATGAGTGTGTGCTAAAGTACGCGTGTGTGTGTGTAAAAATGGGGTGGGTGTAGCCCCTGAATTCTTGGCAGTGCTCCATCCCTGATCTATCAGAAAGATTGTGTCAATCAAAATAAACCACACTTTGTACAACTTAGACATTTTGTTCCACAGCCTTTCCCTTCCTTCCCTTTTTGGCCACATAATTCAGAGTTTGAGCAAGCCGCTTTTTAAATTGCACTTCCCAGGACTCCCCTGTGAGACTCTAGCATTTATAGTCCAAAAAAGTAACTTTTCCAAGCTATAGATGGCTTTTTAGTTTTTGTGAAGCCTAGATAAAAAAAATTTGGCCTCTGTAGAGAAATGTTAAAGCTCATGTCTGTTGAGTTTTGCATTACACAAGTGTGGAGTGAAAATATTCATAGTCTGTCAGAAGTGGTCATATTTCCACTTTGGCAATACTGGAAGTGCTATAGTTTGAAAATAATGAAAAAGCTAGGTCTGTCATCACAAAAGGAAAAGAAAGGAAATGTGACACAGACTGGCTGACTTGGTTGAGAAATGATTCTTGAATCCTGTACAAGATGCATCTTGTTGCTGGCAGTAGAGAACTTCTCCATATATGCTTGAGCTCTACTGGGGGAAAACCTTTGTGCAGAAACTACAATGACTCAATATATTGGGGTAAACCCTATGGTTAGTCCCAACTGACTAGACTTATGAAATCAGTGCAACTGACCTAAATATTGACTTGCCAAATTCCCATTGATTCAATTGATCTACTCTAGTCAGGACTGACAATTAGATATAGTCCTAGGGTAGGAATTGTGTGGTCTTCCAAAAGTTGAACTGCAACTCAAAGGACCTCTTACCTTTGGCTATATTGGCTAGAGTTGCTGGGACTTGCAGCTTGACAGCATCTGGAGGGCCACATGATTCCAAACCTGATGTAGCCCACTGTTACTCACCATGAGGTTTTGTAATGGAAGAAGCTGAACTACCACAACAAAATCAAGCAATACTAATGAATGTGATTATTAGTGACCAATCTCATCAGCCAAAAGAGACACCTAAACTAGGAGGATGCAAGTGAAACCAGCAGGACCTCACATTTCATCTGCAATACTGCAGCTCCTTCCATCTCCTGCTACAAATTAACCAGACAGGTAAGGAAGAAGAGGAGAGAAGGTGGCTGATCAGATGCCTTAAGGGCTTCCTAAGAATGTACAGAGTGCAAGCTGCCTGCGAGTTGTATCAAACTCTTTGCCAGTTTTCTGAACAACCTAAATAATGCTGCAACACAGAGAAAGCAGGGACTGGAGAAAAAAACCCTGACCTCTTCATAGTCTCCCTTTGCCAACAGACAGGAGAACACCTTCTTTTTCATTTATGCTGAAGATATTTTGTGGAGTAAACACACAGTGAACAGTCTACATTGTGGGACATAATTTCTGAGTCAACTTGCCTAAAATGTTACTGTCAGATTGGAATTTTGTGAACAAAGCTTTGAAAAATTGACTTCTTTAGATGGCAGAATCTCTAGCTGATCTCCAGTGCCCATAATGGTTGGCCAATTCTGGACTTTTAGACCAAAACAATAATATTTCCAAGCTCTGATCTAAAGCAATTTCCCCAAATTTTGCACTTTCCTGATATATCAGACTTCTATAATTGCCATGCCATACAGCCTCAATTGCCATCTTGGCTGGAGATGATGGGACATGAAATCTGTTTTTGGGGGGCAGCTTAGGTCATCAGGAACTTGTTATGAGATACATACATACATACATACATACATAATGATACCAGGTTGAGGAAGCTTAATCTCAGGTTAGGGGTTTTCTTTTTGTTTATGAGAGGCTTGTGCTTACGTCTGTTTAAATGGAGAATGCATTACCTTCACTGGCTAGAATGAACATTCTCTTTTTCTGCCTTTTGAAAATTCACTGGTGTCCCAGTGAGCAGGAGGGAAGCTCAAAGGGGCTTTAAAATGTTGTGCAAAATCAACCATAATTAGAATCAAGAGGGATAAAAAAGAGGAAGGACTTGCATTTCCTTTCTCTCTGCCTCTTGGTAACAAGAAGTCATTTTTATGCACGAGGCACATTTACTTTTCAGCTTTTGAGCCTTGCTTAAATGGAACATGAGGCCCATTTGATCCACATGCTCCCTACAGGCTTTCATTTAGTCACCTGTGCTCCAAATGTTTGTTTCAATAACAAACCAAATATGCACATTCAGAAACCTTTCTTGTGTTGTCACCAAATGATGTAATAAAGTTCTTACTTGCACACAAGTCTCTTTCTCTCTCTCTTTCTCTGCATATGAAAGGGGGAACTCCTATGTAAAACAAGTCATGTTTCAGAACAGAAGACCTGTGACAACAAAGCAGGCTTGAGTTGGTCAATCTAACTCCGGAAACAGATGCATCCTCTTCTTCCTAACATAAATTATGGGCTTCCCCCACCCCACCTCACACTCCTGAAATCTACTAGGAGCCCAGAGGAAAAGAATAATTAGTGTTGTATTAGTGTTATTATTTCCTGACATGAACTGCCTGCTACTTGTTCACCCTCCCACTCAGTCCCAGATTGACAGTGCCAAATGAATAGCTGAGAGTGCCATTCCCTCATCCTGGCATGCCCTGAAATGTCTCAGGATAGGGTTTAATCTTCCTTCCTATTAGACTATTCTCTAGTTTATTACTAGAGTTTAGAAGAAAGAGGTTGTCAAAAATAATGCAGCTAGTTATCAGGGGGAGGTTATGTGGGTGTAATAAGCATAAAGTTTGCAGAATAATTCAACATGATTAATGAGTAACTACTTGATTAATGAGTAACTACTTATTTGTTACATTTTAAATGTTGAAGTTTGGGGATGTAAGGACCATTTCTGGGGTGTGGGGGTTGATTTTTGACCATTTTTCATTTGAAGTATTTGCTGTTGTTAAGTGCCTGCCTGCACATCAACTCCAACTATGAAAATCCTCTGTTAGGGCTTTCTTGGTAAGATTCATTCATGGGAGATTTGCTATTGCCACCCTATGAAGCTGAGAGAGTGTGACTTGCCCAAGGTTATCTGGTGGGTTTCTATGGCCGAGAAGGGATTCAAAACCTGGTATCCCAGATTCCTAGTCCAACACACAAATCACTACAACATGCTGGCTCTCATTTTGAAGTCCACTTTTGTATAAAAACAAATTCAAACTATCTGAAAAAGAAATGTTACATGAAAGTAACAATAAGACTAACATGAATGCCTTATTTAAAACAACAATTATCTAAGCTCCTATTATCTCTATCATTATTACTTTGACAAAAAAAAATGATATAAAGCTATCCAGATGGTGACAACATTAATCAGACCCACTTTTCAGATTCTGCCCCCTGCACCAATCTTCACCAAGCAGAATACTTTACAGTGACTGAAGTCATATGTCGAATGTCAAGTACTGGGGAAGAAGGAATCTCTAAAGCCTCACAGCCTCTAAAACAGGGATGGGAAATCTGTGTCCCTCCAGATGTTGTCAGACTCCGCCTCCCATAATCCTTGACCATTGACCATGTTGGCTGGAGGCCAAAAGGCTTTGGAATCCAACAAGACCTGGAGGACTAGAGATTCTCCACCTGTCCTCTGCAGCCTAATTTCCATTCCAACCCCTTGCAAAGAAGTTTTACACGTTGCATGCTTACATTACCTTGCCATAGAAGCAGACCTAACTGAAACTGTCAGTGATTAACATCCCATTCAGGAGTCCACAGTGGTGTGTGTAGGGGAGCAATGGCAGGATACAAACCACTAAATCCTGTTCTTTCACCTTTTCCAATTTAATCTCAATTCTAGGGTCTATCTTCTTCAGTGAGGTCATTTACATTAATCAAGAGATACCTTTTGTATCATATCCTCTGTGAAATGCCCTTCATCTTTGGTGATCCAGACAGCTTTCATGTTTACATAAAATACTTGGTGCAGTGTTTGATTCTTATTCTGAAAAAAATAGCAGAAAAAACCAAAGGCATCTACACACTGTAATAATTCCAGTTGCACAATTCTTTCAACATGGAATTTTTCCCATGAGGGACAACACTCAGGGCAAAGAAAAGGAACACAGTGCTCTTTTAGGTAATTGGGGTATGCTTTTTGTGTAGGCTCCTGAAGACATTTCCAAGGTCATTTCTTGCTACTATTATTGGAATTGAATATTGTATGCCATAGAGAATCAAGAACTAAAATTATCCATTTTTCTTCTTACCAAAGGTAGAAAGATTATTCAAAAATATGTGAAAAATTGTTGAAAAGCATGTTTTTTGAAAGTTGAGAAATCTGGATGAGAATAATCCTATACTTTGCAGTTTGGGACTTACCCTGTACAAAATTTGCACATGGTTGTTTTGTGCAGATAACAACATTTTCTACATGGGAAATAGCATCTTCTGCACAGAAAATGATATTTCTAGGCAGAAATATTATTTCCTGCACAGAAAAGTTGTTTCCTTTGCATAAAATACTGTAATTGGGGATGTTCTGCACAAAATTTGCATGTGCCTGTTTTGCATAGAAAGCAGCATTTTCTGCACAGAAAATAATATTTCTATGGAAGAATATTATTTCTTGTGCAGAAAATACTGTTTCATGAACAAAATTTGCTGTTTTCTCTGCAAAACAACCATGTACAAATTTTGCACAGACTTAGCCCCAAATTGCAAATAGATTTCAAAAACCAAGTGGCTTTTGAAGACCTTCTCACAATGGAACAAAAATTGCTAAAATTACTTGTTGTTTTCTTGGAGAAGAAACTTAGGTTATTTCCATACTACACTGATTCACCTTCTGGTGTTTGTAGTTTACTGAGGCCAAAGAGCTCTCTGGCTGAGAATTCTAAAGGCCCCGCCTTAAACTGCAAACCCCAGGATTCCTTAGGATGTTGAAAGTGGAATAATAGCATTATTAAGGCTAGTGCGGAAATGGCCCTAGTCCAACACTCAAACCAGAATGCTTACTGGCTCTGAATTCATGCAGACACTTTTCCTTCCTTCCTTCCTTTCCTCCTTTATAGGTTGTGAGATTATTTATGGAAACAGCGTTCAAATCCTTCACATTGCCACTGTGGTAAATATGACCAACCATGGTGTGCTTGTGCACCTGAACTGTGTTCAATAACCTGCACCATAAATAGTGCTGCCCTGAGATTCTATTGATGGTCCTATTTATGCTCCCTCTTCTTCCTACTTCCTACCATAGAGTAGCACATATGAATTTTCCAGAAGATGCAAAAGTTATCAACAGTCTTTCCAGCAACCCATCAAGGAAATACGAATAAAGAGAGCACTTGGTACCTTCATCCAATATAGGTTATTTGTTCTTTTTTTTAAGCATGGCATAGTAGTCATACACACTGCTTGCCAGTGGGCACCATGAGCTATATACAGAGCACAGAGCATCTAAGTCATCATTCAAATGCATTGATTTGTAAGGTATATATAAATTTTATATACAAATTGATTTCTCAGAAGCTCAAGGGCATTTTCAATGAAATTAGAAAATTAAGACTAGAAAATGTAACCATAAAACAAAAAGGTAGAATTTTGTTTTTAAAAACGATTTACAATCAGTAAAATCATTACAGTAATGAGTCCATTGTATTGTCATGTAACTTTTACATTCATCCAAGAAAGATCCAAAGGTGAACAGATTTTGAAATCCCTCATAAAGTGCTTGAGCAAATCATTCCTGATCAGAATCCTTTTTTGAAAATGAAATAGTAGCAAGTTGTTCACCAGTCTAATCCACTGACATTATTTCTGTGGCTAACTGTATGTGGCTATTGAAAAGTGTATTATTTTTAAAATGAATACTCTTCTGAGTAGAGATTGGCTTTCTATGGCTTCTGTACAAAGTATATGAAGAGACTAGGGCCTGATCCCAAAAAGCTCACTATAAAGAGGCTGAAATAAAATGTCCAGGTTTAATGAGATTATGCGGGAGGGAAAAAATGTCTGTGTTTCCTATCTTTTATAACAGTCAGTCCATTTCCTTGCAGTGGGTGTAGGGCTTAACATTCATTAAAAGCCAAGTCTTTCTTTGCTTCCTGTAGCCACTTTTATTCTAATCTCCACAGGTCACTTTGCTTTTTGGATCCATCTCTCTATCCATCCGATACCCTTTTATGCATGTTGCACAAGAGAAACGCTGAGTACAGTCCCATAAAACATAGATGCATTGACTTACTTTTGGCTCACATATAGAAATGGTTAAAAATAGTTTGCAGCTAGAAGTATCCACAGGTTAATTGACAATATCAACCAGTAATTACAGATTATTAAAACTGACTGATGCTTAATTGCATGTGGCCATTTTGGTTTCTCCCTCCATGCTTTGTACTTCATCTCCTCCTATAGTCCCATCAAAGGTCCTGGAAGATCCATAAGAGGGGTTCTCTTTAACTAAAGCCTATGATTAAAAACTTCTGGCAGAAATCTATTCCTGTCTATAGAGGCCCCTCCAGAATACAATGTAATGAATTCTTTAAGTCAGAAGTTCATACAACGATAAAAGGCAAGAGCAAGCATGTATAAGAACAAAAGGAAGTCAGTTTCCCTATTTCCAAAGAGAAAGCCATGCTAGACAGCTGAAAGCAAAAACAGAGACTGGTGGCACCTTAACAGCAAATTTATGATGGTACTTGTATGCACATGTGTGCGCACACACAAGCTTTTGAGGAGTGTAGTCCACTTCATTAGAGGCATGGAGTTTTAAAGAGTGTGTTGTACCATTTTTAAATTGCATTTTAATGTTTTACATTGTAATAGTTTAAACTGTTTTTTCTGCTTTGTAAAAGTTTAATTCCATGTTAGTGTAGTTTTTTTATATGTTTTAACTATCTTGTATCTGTTTTAATGTGTTAGCCCCTCTGAGTTCTGTAAGCCCCCTTAAATCCAGGGAAAAAGTGGGGCGTAATGCTTGTAACGTTGATTAATAACAGCAGGAACAGCAGCACTTGAAAGCATTTGTCTGTTTTCAAGTTTTTTCTGACTAATGGCAACCTTGAGGAGACCCTATCACAGGGTTATCTTGTCAAAATTTGTTCTGTGGGGGTTGGCTTTGCTTTTGTCTGAGGCTGACTTGCCAATAGTCACCCAGTTGGTTTCCATGACTGAGCAGGGATTCAAATCTTGGTATCTCAGACTTCTAAGCCAACATTCACTCTACCACACCACACAGGCTCTCTATGGCCATTTCCGCACTAGACTTTTACAGTGCCATTGTTCCACTTTCAACAGTGCTATTATTTCACTTTGTTGGAATCCTGGGGTTTGCAGTTTAGGGAGGGGACAGTTCAAAATCTTTGGTGATAGAATGGAAACTCCTCATGAATGGTAGCTCAGGAGTCTCTTCCCCGCTCTACAATGGCCACTTCAGCACTGGTGACAGAGTGTCCTAGGAGGCTGAAATGTTCTCCTGAAGATTAGTAATAGTGCCATTTCTGGGGTCAAATCTGATCCACTTATTGTTCTGCATTGCTATTGGCTAGACTTTGCCCTGTGTATAATACAGAAAGACACTGGCCATTTCCGCACTAGCCTGTTATAGCGCGATGATTCCACTTTCAACATCCTCTGGAATCCTGGGGTTTGCAGTTTCGGGAGGGGCCGGCTGACCCCTCCCCAAACTGCAAACCCCAGGATTCCAGAGGATGTTGAAAGTGGAATCATCGCGCTATAATGGGCTAGTGCAGAAATGGCCACTGAAAAGAACATACATCAAAAGTCATAATTGTATGCAAAGATTCTGTAGCCCAGTCCTATTAAAATGGTTTAATACAGGTATATAACCTGTGAGCTTGAATGTTCCTTCTGCCAGTGACACCCAGCTTTTATTTGAACTGCTCTGTGGTAGAGTTGTCTAGATCCAGATTTTTGGAAGCTGTGGTGGAGAGAAAGTTCTCCACTCCCTCCTGGTCAAGAAACTGGGCATGTCTGCAGCCTCAGCCCTTGAGACAACCTCATATGCTACCATAGTTACCAAAAAAGATTGTGCATCCCTAGTTTACTTTGCTCACCAAAGGATAATTAACATACCTTATTTAATCTTCACAAAGCATTTGCTGCAAACACATGAAGGATAACTATGCAAAAGACTGGAAAGTAATTAAAAGAGACTTAGAAAATGGAGAAAGTTAAATGTATCCCTTTTGGGTAGAAATGAGGTAATAAAAACAAATGTTTTGCCAAGGCTTTTTTTTTCTGTTTCAAACAATCACTATTACAAGAAGTTGAATATCTCTTGTGCAATGGCAGAAAGGGGTTTCTAGATTTGTCTGGCAGGCAAAGAAACCCATAATAAAACTTAAAACACTGTAGGATGGTGTGGAAAGCGCCACCTTGGAAGTCTGTAATGTCAGACTGTATTATAGGGCCTGTTGTTTCGTATTGTTGAAGGAATGGATATTCCTTAGAGATGTGAGAATCTTGGAATTTGAAGGGCAGAGTTTAAGATTTGGTTGGCATGCTTAGCTTTGGTATGATAAAGTTAAGGCATATGCTGATTTTAAAAATCATTGTATTGGAAAGGCTCTCCTGTGAGTTTGGTTTAAGTATAAGCAGAAACTTTTTCCTAAGATAATATTAGCTACCACACCTCAGGAAGCATTTTTTTAAAGGAAAGAATGGATTAAAATTGGAGATTGTTGCTCTATGATGACCGTTAATACTTTGAACAAGATAGCTAGAAGTTTAAATTGAGAGAGATGATTCTTAAGAAAGGCAAAGATCTTAACTTATTTGCTTATATGCAACTTAACGACAGATTTAAGCAAGATAAGAAAAATGCAGTCATAGAGGTTAGAGAAAATGAGTTTTATTTAGAGTTGTGTAAAAATGGTGACCATGTAATTTAAAAAGTATATAAATGGCTTTTGAGACTAGAGACAGAAGATAAGCCTATAAAAAAATATATGATAAGGTCCAAAGATATAAAATTTACTTTGTGCAATAACTTAAAAGAAAACCTGTATAAGATAATGTACAGATGGTATCTAACCCCAAATAAGCTGTTGAAAGTGCTACAGAATGTTTCAACCCAGTGTTAAGGATGTCAGAATAAGGAGGGCTCCTTTTATGGTATGTGGTAGACTTGGAAGAAAGTGAAAAATTACTGTTTTAATCTATATTTGTTTTAATATTTTGCAAGCTGCCTTGTGTCTCAGTGCTGGGAAAAGGGCAGGGTATAAATGAATGAATGAATACTGAATACTGGATAGCAGTACATGTGAAAGGGATCTCGGAGTCTTGGTAGATCACAAACTGAACATGAGTCAGCAGTGTGATGAGGCAGCCAAGAAAGCCAACGCAATTCTTGTTTGCATCAGTAGGAGTATGGTGTCTAGATCAAGGGAGGTAATGGTACCACTCTATTCTGCTTTGGTTAGACCTCATTTGGAATACTGTGTCCAGTTCTGGGTACTTCAATTCAAGAAGGATATCAACAAGCTGGAATGTGTCCAGAGGAGGGTGACCAAAATGGTGAAGGGTCTGGAAACCATGCCCTATGAGGAACGGCTTAGGGAGCTGGGTATGTTTACTCTACAGAAAAGAAGGTTAAGAGGGGACATGATAGCCATGTTTAAATATTTGAAGGGATGTTGAGGAGGAAGTGGGCTTGTTTTCCACTGATCCAGAGACTAGGACAAGGAGCAGGAAAGGAGATTCCACTTGAACCCCAGGAAGAACTTCCTGATGGTCAGAGCTATCCAGCAGTGGAATATATTGCCTTGGAGTGTAGTGGAGTCTCCTTCTTTGGAAGTTTTTAAGCAGAGGCTGGATGGCCATCTGTTGGGAATGCTTTGATGTGTATTCCTGCATGGAAGAGGGTTGGACTGGATGGCCCTTGTGGTCTCTTCCAACTCTATGATTCTATGAATGAAATAAATAACTAAATAAAATGAACTACCTCAAAATAATTGACAGATTGTGTTATGGAATATGCTCATCACTGAAAAGCCAAAAACAAATTTATTCAGATTCCAAAGTCTCCTCTAAAACGTCTGTAAACCGAGGTCACAATGCTAGAAACTTTAGTGAGGTGCAGAGAGAGAACGACTTCAGATCAGCAACAGTTAATTCCTCAAAATATACACAGCTAATTTATCTTATTGGAAACAGATGAAGCACATTATAGAAAGGCACATAGATCAGACTGTTCAATCACTCTGCCTGGAACAATTGTGTTTAAAATTAAAGTCCAAGAAGCTTCTCATTGGCATAATTTCAAAAGTGAATCCTGCCTGGCAGGAGTCAATGTAGTGAGTTGCTCCAAGGCTACAAAAATCTCTATCCCAGTGATTGATTAGCTGTCAGAAAATGAGATGGTGCTTCCAAACGTCTGGTCCTGATTTTACTTTTGTGTTCACCAACAATTGATTCTAAGGCTGTGTTGGTTTGACCTGTATCAATAGTGGCTGATGGACAAATACATCCATTCTGCGTTTTGGTCTGGATTTTAAAGACGCTGTTTGAGGGGCTGAGCCTATTTGGGTAATAAGGGGTCAGTGCCTTGGGTAGCTCTGCTAAATTTCTGACTAAATCCCAGAGCAGAAGCATGTAGCAAAGTCTCTTAAAAGTATAAGCCTTAACTCCTGACAGGTTATTTCACCAGTAAACACAATACTCAACATGAATAATTCCCATATTTAATATGACTCCTACTGATAATGGGCCTACAACATTTTCTTTGATATTAAAAGTATCTACAGTATCCTGTGATTGATCTGTTATGATAACCAGGAATATCTTCTGACAAAATGCCTATGTTGCCAAGCTATATGCTTTATGGAGAAAGACAGGTTAATATACAAGTCATGAGAAAAATCTATTATGTGCTGGCCTCTTTTTCTCTTCCCTAGTTCAGCTTTGATATTTGTATGCTCAGTTCTTGGTTTTCCTGATGATCCTCTGCAGGGCCTCATACATTCTCCACTGAAAACCATACATTGACCTATATTGTACATTTCTCTGTTAGTGGTACAGTTATGTTTTAATTTAAGAAACTGAAAGGTAGATTTTTACTATTTTTTTAATGTGAGCAAGACCCAGAAAAAAACTAATTAAAAATAACTTTCCAAGCTTTTGATAGGCATTGTGAGGTGGGGTAGGACTTTACATTTATAATATTGTTATGGTTCTGGCCTTCAAATATTTCCAGAGTGGTGTGGAATCTAGTAACAGAGAAACAACAACTAAAGTATTAATCAGATTACTGCTTGGACAAATTTGAATGAATCTTTTAGGCATCCAGTGATAATTAGCAACTTTCAGATTAAAGCAGGGATGGGTAAACTTTGGGCCTTCAGATACTGCTGGTCTATAGCTTTCATGACTGCTTACTATTGTCTGTACTGGGATGGTGCTGATGGAAGCTCTGTTTGTATGTGTGCATCTTCAAGTCACCTCTCAACTTGTGGCAACCCCATGAATTTTATGTTTTCTTAGGCAAATACCCAGAGGTGACTTTCTCAGTTCCTTGCTCTGAAATATAGCATATAGCATAAATGCTTAACTTCCAAGATCAAACAGATTCTGGTTCCTTGTTGTTCTGAAACAGATTGCAGTTAGATTCTTGCTCAACCTTAATCTAACTGCAATCTGTTTCAGAGCAACAAGTGATCACTTCAGATACCTTTCATCCATCTCCTTAATCTGAGATGGGGAACTCTTGGTCCTCTATATATTTTGGCCTACAGCTCCAACCAGCATCAATATGGATGATGGTAAGGAGGTCTAAAACCCTAAAAGAACCAGAACCTGTTTGATCTTGGAAGCTAAGCAGGGTCTGTCTTGGCTAGTACTTGGATGGGAGGCCATCAACAAATACTTTGTGCTATAAGCTATATTTCAGAACAGAGAACTGACAAAACCACCTCTGAATATTTGCCCAAGAAAACCTTATATAATTCATGGGGTTGCCATAAATCGATAGGCCACTGGAAGATGAATACACATACCCGATTCCCATCAGCACCATCTTTTTTCAGGTAACATGTTAATTTATGAAATTCATTGCCACGGGAGGAAGCAATGGACACCATCTGGAATTACTGTGAAAGGAGACAGGACAACTAAAGGAGAATAGCTCAGGAAGATATCTGGAAAAATTACTTTTATGGAGTGCAACTTCCAGATTCCCCAAGTCAGCATGATCATTGGGGAATGCAGGATGTTCTGATCCAAATAAGTAATTTTTCCAAGTTCTGCACTATTCACTTTTTCATTCTGGCTGCCATTCAATACACCCGTTGCTTTTAATCTGCAGAAAGAACACACTGCATTTGTCTGAACCATTACTATATAAGAAGGAAACATTACTTTCTTTGTCAAGTTCAGTACTTTTAATTATGAAATGCTTTCCTATCTGGATAAATGGCCTGTGATGCTCTTGGCATTAAAAGTCTAGCAGAGACAGTCTCCAAGCAACGTGGCATTATGCTATGCATGTTATGCTATAAGTCTTATTCTTTCTTCCTCTTTTGACAACAGAGGCCACATAGGGTACAATACTGGTGCAACAGCATTTAATATGTATGTATTATTGTTGGCTACAGAGTAGCTTCAGATGGAATGGGGCATTCGAATCAATGAAAAATGAAAATGTAGTGCACATGGAGGTTTTTTAGACAACCACAGATGGGGAACCAGTCAAAAAGTCAAAGGTGCTTTGTGTCCCTAAGGCCACCCAGGCCTCTAGTGACAAGATGGGGTCTAAGAGTACACCTGGACTACACACTTACACTTTCAGGGGAAGTACATATCCATAGCACATGAATTTCTCAGATCCAAGAAACAATCTCCCTTGGTGTCTCTTTCTTGTCAAGATTCAATAAGAGTATCTTAGCCCTTATCCAGTCTCTTGCTATATCCAAGCACATGTTCAGCATCTTCCCACACTCACATGATACATATAACAAGAAGGCCAGGAGCTGACGTTTGTTTACTGATGGCACCTCACCAGATTGGGCACCTCTCCAAGGCCTATCACCATACTGATTTTTCTTTCATAGCTCAAATTGTAAAACCTGTTTTGTTTTTTTAAATACAGTTCATATCTGAATCAGATACATGAACATTATATAGGCCTGAACCCTACTGGTTAGTCTCAACTAGAATAAACCCATTGAATCAATTACTGAATATTGAGCCAATATGTATGTGAATCCAGCTGATTCAGTGGGCTTAATCCAATCCGACAATAATGAGATTTGGGCCTTAGAATGCTGAACTTTCTACCTCAAACACAAAACACTTATTTTATGATACAACTACTGTTTAACAATGTCTTTTGTTTCAAAATTTTGACTCCTACCCTAAAATTCTGAGATGGATGTAATAATTTTATAGCATGCATCTTTTTAATAAAAATAATTTAATATTAATAATAAATTATTTTTGAAGCCTATGTATATGTCTGTGCATGTGTGTATAAAAGTACACACATCTACACATGCAATACATGTATGCCTTTTGTAAAACTTTCACATCTTACTGTACTGTAGAAATATACAATATTTTGTGAAGTCTCTATTTGCAAGGTGCTCTTTGGGCTCAGGACAAAACATTTTGCTTCTTTCGGCAAAGAACAAGATGGCATCCCTCTTTATTCTGTTTACAGATGTCAACTGGATTGCCAGTTGCAGGAGGTTAGCAATACCTATGTGGTATACAGTTTTATTCTCTCTTCTAACTTCTTCCAAGGCAAACATAGACCATTTCCGCACTACACTGTTATAGTGGTATTATTCCACTTTCAACATCCTGTGGAATTCTGGGGTTTGTAGTTTACTGAGGCCAAAGAGCTCTCTGGCTGAGAACTCTAAATGCCCCTCCCTAAACTACAAACCCCAGGATTCTACAGGGTGTTAAAAGCGGAATAATACCACTATAATAGTATAGTGCAGAAATGGCCATATATACACATATCCTGCATATAATGTTGTTTAGCTTTTACTCAGTACTTATGACTGTATGACTTGCTCAGAGGAACTAACAGCACTGTCATTTCACTGCGTAAGATTTAACTCCCTTAAGTCCAGCGCTTCTATTACCCAACTTCTTATCACCCAAATCTGAGGATAATGGGAGTTTTAGTCCAACATGTTAGGAAGGCCTCCCCATTATGGAGCACTGTTCTAGGTAGTCATCCATGAACTGATGACGTATGGAAGTTACTTTTCAGAAGATTTCCTTGATTCTCTTCCATGTTTAAATCTAAATCTCAGGTAGACAATAATGGAACATCCCAGTGGCTATTGCCTTTATAAAAGATGCTTTTAAGTTGAATTTTTTTTTATCTGAAAGGCAAAGCTATAATACTGTCATGTGCTCCCTGCTTCCAATTGAAGTGCAATATTTCAGAAGCAGCACCAACATGTTTTTGTTTGGCTGGAGAAGCACTGGAGACTTTGGGCCTTTCCACACTACACTGTTATAGTGGAATTCTGGTGTTTGTAGTTTACTGAGGCCAAAGAGCTCTCTGGCTGAGAATTCTAAATGCCCCTCCCAAAACTGCAAACCCAAGGATTCCATAGGATGTTGAAAATGGAATAATAGCACTACAACAGTGTAGTGCGGAAGGCTCTTTGTAATGTTTACTTCATTTACAAATGTATAAGCAGAGTACAAATAAATGCTATCAGGCATTTCTGATAGGGAACAAATCCACTATCCCACATTGAATAAGATCCTAAATTCCAAATGTTTCACCAATAGCCAGACCATTTTCTGTCTCTCTTTTGTATAGTATTTTGTATCTGGCCTCTGACATATAAGTTCCCGTTGATTAATAGAACTACTCTGGTTGGGACTGGCAATTGGATTTAGACTCTGAAGAACTGGCAAGTATACCTTTTCCCTGTCTCTTGGAAAATATATAAATATGTATGCTACAGAGTCACAAATAGACTATGGGGGCAATTATGCCTCTGAATAAATTGGCTATTTCATTATATCTGAACCACCTCCTAGAAAAAAAATGTCCTATTTGTAACAGCAGCAGGAATCAAGCAACACCTTCGCCACTGGCTATGCTGACTAGAACACACTGAAGAGTTGCAAGATTCCTGTGCTCAGTAGGTTAACATGGACACTCACTAAATAGTGCCCCAAAGTGCTGGCTCTTTCTCATTAAATGGCACCTAAAGATGCTGGCCTTAACATCAAATATGATGGAACAGCATGATTTGTGTGACGGATTCTCAAACACATATATACACTATTTCCTTGACTGGCTCTTGTCCTTCAACAAACATACAGCATAGTTAATATGGGCTACCCACTGCTAGAACTGTACACTCCCTCCCCTTACACCCATGAAGTTCTAATAGAAGTTTGTGAGAAAGAGTAATCCACGTATACTTCTCTAGCATTCAAGGAGTGACCAGAGCTCTGAAAGTTACTTTTTACAATTAATTCAATCATTTATTACAGTGCTATACACCTAAGATATTGCTATTATTAATTACAATATTTAAAAAGTAACTTGTGGCTTTATTTCTTGTGTTGCTTGTTGCTTTCCCATTACTTTTCATTACTTAGGTGGGGGTTTGGATCCCACAACTAACAAGAGAATGGCACTAAACTTGAAAACCTTATTGTCAAAATTCCTCCTAATACTTCGGTAAAATTCATTTTGAGAAGTAACTAGAAAATGTTACACTAATAAAATAATGTGTTATGCTACTTTATGGGACTATTACAGCCTCATTACCAAAATTAAGTCATTACAGTAACAGTGTTCATTATTTTCAAGCTCTGGGAGAGACTCTGTTGTGCAAGAATTCTCCGTATGTATATCAGAGAACATGGAGAGAACTCTTTTTCACAAATGTTCAACAGATGGTCATCAAAGAAGGAGGGCATTGGTACATGTTTTTGATGATGGATGGGGCTAGCTCATACTCTTTCATGATGTTCTTCACTTTTCAATTTAATATGTGAGAAAAATTGTGTGTGCCCTTCCCCTTTTGTGTGAGCAAGAAAAACATTTAGCTCTGGTCAGGAGTTAGTAGGAAGGAGTGGAGTTATTTTGATGTTTTGCTTCAAATAGATCATGTCTTAAATCTCTGAGACACTACTGACAGGGGAAATATATATCCATATTGATGTAGTGACAAACTAACTATCTCAGTGAGATGCAAGCAGCCATGTATGTTAGTCACTTGACTTTATTCCTGAAATGGGAATTGTGTTGACTTGAATTTCTTCAGAGGCATCAAATGTTGGAAAGGACGTATCTTCATGACACAGCTCAGAAAGTGTCATGGACCCATCTTATGCAATCATGAAATCTGCAGTTTCATGCGGTGTTTAGAATTCTCTGCCACCGTGCTCTAGTGATGCAATGAATGGGAGAGGGCTACAGCAATCTGGTGGAGAATTCTAAGTAGATCTCACCAAGCTAGAAATACTACAACTACTACTGCTGCTATTCCCCGCCCGATATCAAAGATCTCAGGGCAGCTTACAAAAAGCATTCAAACAAGTTACAAAGTTCAAAACCATAGAATAATTAAATAAGCTAAAACATATTAAACAGCACTAATAAGTGAAAAACAGATTTAAAAGATTTTAAAGATTTTAAAACTATGTACATCTGTATTTGGTTGAATTAATGAGGCCCAAAGGCTTTGATAAGCAGTCAAATTTTAACCTGGTGCCAAAATGACATGAGTGTAGGTAACAGTTGGGTTTCTGGAGGATGGCATTCCACAATTGAGGTGCCATGGCTGAGTAGACCCTCTCCTATGTCCCATGAAAGTGTATTGATCTCACTGGTGGAACATGGAGGAGCCCCCCACCCAAGCAGACTTTAATCCTTGGGATGTCAGGATCAAACTGCTATAACTGCATGGTGAAGGTATGTTATTAATTCCACAGCATCATCCGGGAACAGCAACATTTGTTGAACATACCCTAACAACCATGGACGTGTGTCACCCAGGTCCATATGTCCATGCATCCATTCTGTTTGTTGAGTGCACGACGTAATTATTTCAATCCAACATAGCTGTGGAGGAATAAATCTCAGGGATAATCTGGCAAAAATCCAACTGTTGTAAAATCAAATTTAATTGATAAAGAGAAGGAAAGAAGCAGCTCTAGAACCCAACAACTGACTGTTGCTCCTTGCTTGCTGTGCCTTAGAAGCAGAGCATAGCTGTGGAAGGAGAAGCCAAACTGACCTGAGTGCTAAAGCTATGGGGATAGCACCCCCATACCCTCATACTTGAGGGGCAGAAGGAGATGAGAGGTTAAAGGTAAAGAATCCAGAACAAGTGAGCTTCTAGTTATTATTACCGTTACTATTATCTTTATTATACCCCGCTTTCTTCCTTGTTGGGACTTAAAGCAGCTTACAATAATAAAAAAAAAGGTAAAAATCACAGAATAGTTCTTCTACCATTTTATAATATTCGTGAAGTATATGTTTCAGTACAGCTCTGAATTCAAATTTTAATTTCATATTAGACCACCTTGACTATCATTAAAAAAAAAGCCTTCCAGGATATCTGAATCAGGGACAATTATCATGGTGTTTTAAATTTCATGGCAGTCAGTCAACAGGCTGTCCCAATCAAAGTTGTCAGCGCTAATGGAGCCAAACTTTCAAACAATATTTGGACAGGAAAAATGTCTTCCATGTAAATAAGGCAACAACAAAAGGAATTATTTTGTCCTTTTAGTTCTACAAAGTTATACTGTTATTTGGATGCTCAGATGGATTTTCATGTCTGCTATGCCATCAAATAATAGTAAATAGTTCTTAAAATCCAAACATAAATAGATTCATAAAATTACATAAGTAGCATTATTTTCTGTTTTTATCACAAAGTACTATTGAGGACTGTGCATAAAGAAATCCTGAAATCCTTAGCAGTTTGATATAAGGAAATCCTTTTTTTTCCCCCTGCTGGAAAGTTACAACTTCTTTTGTAGACAAAATATAGAACACTGAGTCTCCCTTTTTAAAATTTAGACACTCAATGTGACTCTTTGTTTCAGGACACCGATGTTAAAAGAAAAAAGCCTTTTGTTTATGTGCTGCTGTGACCTACTAGCCTCTTCTGTTGTTAATAATAAAAAAGTTCTTTCAGCCTTTTATACAGCCAAAGATCTTAGCAACTTTCAGAAAGCAGAGAGAGAAAGAAAAGTTTTTTTAAAAAAAGTCTAGTGGCAGGGGGTGGGAAATGCTTTCACTTCATAGGTATATCAAGTTCATGATAGGCAGGGCAAGCCAATTATGTTTGGCAGGGCAAAGTACACAGAATGGAAAGGGAAATTAGAAAGCCCATTGTCAAAGTAGCTTGCTTGACTTTGATAATCCACAATCTTTTCTAAACTAACACTGAATGACGAGAAGCAGGAAGTGGTTTTTTTTTTTAACTGCACAGTTTTATAACAGATTACGTTTTAGGGCTGGGGACAAGATTACCCAATGATGGAATGAGGGAGGGAAGGAGGGAGAACTGTGGAATGAGAAGGGTAAAAAATTGCAGACAATTTTCTTTGAACCAATTTTAGAACATGAGCACATGTCATGAGTCACACTTTCTTGCCTGGGTTACTTTCTCTTGAATTTCAGATACAGTGGTATGCTAAATATCTACCAAGTCAAGATCTACACAATTTGGTAGAAGCCCTGTTATGCCAGTAGAATGCCATCGCCTGCACGTACTAACCAGGCTGGCTAGGGAATTCTGTTCATTGTAGATAAAAAAATAATTTCCTCAAGCTCTCCTGAAGTTCATATAGATAAGATGGTATGCTATGATATCTTGTTGCTCTCTCCTGGTATCGCAAGCATGCTGAAATGGGCTGGAATTGTGAGTAAGATGTACAAAGTGCAGAGGAGGTTATCCTTATACCATATACTCTACCCTTTAGTCCACATCTATATTCCTGTCAATAGTGGGAGTGTACACCAGTTCCGGGTTTGGACGATACCTTTCTCTTCCATTTACTTCAACTGGGGGGAAGGGGATTTTTTTAACAAGGCAATCACATGATGAATGGCCCTTTTCACATTGCATAATTCCTTGATTCCATGTATACTTGCCATAGCTCCCTCCTATGGAGTCCTGGCTTTTGTAGTTTGGTGAGTCACTGAAGCTCTCTAGAGAATTCCAAAAACTCCTCCCTAAATGGCAAATCCCAGTATTCCCTTGGATGGATTTTACTATGAAATCATAGTACTATAACTGTGTAGTGTGAAAGGGCCCCATTTGCCAGGACGGAGCACACAATATCCCGGCATAACATTGTAAGTATGAAAACTCCAGCAAAGATTGGGAGAAGTTACTTTGTTTGGTCTGTAATGGCCAGAATTCACCCAGCCAGGCTGGATAATGATTGAGGTTGTTTTGGGAACTGTATTCCAAACACTAACTTTTCCAAGCTCTGAAAGATGATAACTTGAATGGGGCATGTGCCATGGGTCTGTTTCAACTAAAGTTTGCACTGTTAGCAGGAGAAGAAACACAATACACCGAAACAGAGAAAGAAAACCATGAAACAAACAATCTCAAGTCATATTAAGGGGAAAGCAGTAGTGAAACAGAATTAGTGAAGCAGTTGCCAGAATCATGCACCAAAAGCTTTGCTTAATAGGGTTATTATCTATATCATCTGACTAAAAAAAGAAAACCTGGTGCCAGTCAAACCTGCTGGGAAAGTTACTCCATAGCTTCAATTTTGGATTTATTTTTAGCTTGCTTTACAAATAACAACTTCCTTCTGAAATGGCTAGAGAACTTCTAATAGCACAAATCACTTTTTAAATTAAGACTTTTTTTTAAAAAATATTCTGACTACTCATTATCTTGGCATTGAATTCATTAGGTCCCCTGTGTGACTGCTCAGAAATAAGTCTCTCTGTATTCAATGACTCTTCCTTCCAGGTTAATGTAGCTAGGAGTAGAAAATAAGTTAGATAGTGGAGCTCCAGCTTGTACAAATTGTCATCAACCACCACTTCCTGGGCTAAATGACATTTAGCTTTTGAAATCCTTCCTCCCTACATGTCATATATACTGTCATCAGTGGCCACAGTTTTAGGGATGCCTACAAGCCCATTGAAATCAATAGGATTTAAGAGCTCACTTCAGGATTTCACCCTAGGGTTCTGCATCTAAATGTATATTGACATTACACGCATCCTTGGGGCCAAGTAGCTTTTGCACATTAGTGTAACCAGTAATCCTCCCCAAGGACTTTGTAATTTCATTTTAAGCGTATAACCTATCACTCTGATGGTGCTAACTATACATAGGATAGCAGATTTCCTTGGCAGCTTATCTGGGAGATGCAGTAACAACTTGGTGAGCTGCTATCATTTAACGGTGGCAACCTTTCCTGCCTGCCCGCCAACACCCAGCAGAAAGACTGCTGAGGAACCGTCTTTCGAGCCACGAGAGCATGTGAGACATACTCTGAAAAAGTCAAAAAGAAATGAACTGAAGAGAAGAAAGAGGAGGGGAACAGGCCAGTGAAGAATATGCCAGTCCACAAAGAAAACAGAATGTAAACTTGAGTATACCAAACTTCAGAACTGGTATACTCCCATTTGAGAGCCAGTGTGGGTAAGGTAGTTTGGATTACATCTGGAGATCAGGATTTGAATCCCTGCTTGGGCATGGAAATCCAGCAGGTGATCTTAGCTGAGTCACATTGTCTCAGCACCAGAAGAGGCAAAAGCAACCTCCTCCAAACAAATGTTGCCTAGAAAACCCAGTGCTATGTTTGCCTTAGGATTGCAATTAGTTGGAAATGACTTGTGTGACACACAATAACAACAAAATTCTCATTCTACTTTTATTGCTATTTTAGATTTGTAATATCTATAATATAGGTTTTAGTAATAATGTTCCAGATGTATCAGTGATTTATAAAAATGAACCATTACTCAATTTATTATTGTTTTTCATTGATATTCATGGTTTAAATATGATGATGCTAATACTTAAGTTATGGTATGATACCAATGTTTAGAATCAAGTTAATTTAAAATAATAGATTCATGGTAGTAATTGTGTATGATTGAAAGATTTTTCTTTACTAATTTTTTATCAACCAGGTAAATTTAGTTTCTGAGCATAGGGGTAAAATAACCAGGATTATTAGCAACAAAATTAATCTAGATTTTGAACAATGTTCTAATAGTTAAGTACAAGTATTTACTAAGAGATGTAGGCAACAAGGGCAGAAACCAATTTTCAGTTATTTGTAGTTTTTATTGTTGTTGTTTGATAGATATTTGTAGTTTTGTTGGGCATTTTTTGCTTTTTTATTTGTATTGTATCATTATTATGTGTTTTTAGTTTTATGTATTGTTTTGTAGTTTTGCTGTCTCTTTGTCTCCTTTTTCTGTCTTTTAATTAAAAAAATAAATAAAACAACACTCTCATTCATCTTGTCAACAGGATTCAGCCACCAGCTTCACAGATTTTTCTTTTGTTTCAGTCCATCTCATCTCTTGCGTCTTTTAGATCAGTTTCTCAACCATGCTTCCCTTGGAATCCTAGGGTTCCCTGAGAGGTTGTAAGGGGTTCTGTGACAGATTGTGTTTGATAAATAACAAACATTTTTGAGCTGCAGATATAATAATTTTTATGCAGGGGTTTCCTGAGACATGAAAATTATTTCAAGGATTCCTCTGAGGTAAAAAGGTTGAGAAAGGCTGTTTTAGTTTGTAAGCTTATGGGCAGGAACTAAATACAGGTATTCCTCAGTTAATGAAACAGATGTGCTCCTGGGCTTTGCTTCTTTAACAGAATTTTTGGCATCGGGGGCTGAAATAACATGGAAAGAATAGAAACAGGTTCCTGCACCACAAAACAGAAAAGCAGTTTAACATGTTTTAGCAAATATTTTATTCAAAGCTAAACATAATGCACACGGGAAATGAAAAAACTAAAGTCAGGTACATCCTGCATAAGTACACAGAAATATTTTTAGCCCTCTAGGGATCACTTTGAGTGTCAGCATAGTGTAGTGGTTTGAGTGTTTGACTACGACCTTGAAAACCAGGGTTTGATTCCCTGCTCGGAAATGGAAACCCACTGGGCAACCTTGGGTGCATCACACACTCTCAGCCCCAGAAAACCCTGTGATAGGTGTACCTTAGGGCCACCATAAGTCATAAATGACTTAAAGGCACATAGCAACAAAAGACCACTTGAAGGCTCCTTTCAAAATACAACCAGGGTCAGACTTCTAAATCTGCGCTGAACATGCTGTGGTTGGGGGTGGCAGGTAATGCAGGCTTATCTGCTTTCCTCTTTTTTCTCTGTTTTGGTCATGCTCAGTAAAGGATTGTGGACACAGGCACACAGAGCTACAGGACTGGTCAGAGTAAAATCCTCTTCTCAGCTCAAGCTTTGTTTACTGTATCTGTGTTCTTCCTCCTTCACCATCCTCCCACTACCAATGCTACTAAAAACATCCAGCAAGATAGAGGAAAAGGAAATAGGGTGTAAAAAGACTTTGTAAAAAGGAGCGGGGGGCGTGTCAGTGGCTTTGTTAACTGAGATGTACCTATACTAGATTTTGTTTACTCATCTTTGTTTACTCAGATATAAGACTGAATTCCAGCAAGAATGTTCACAAAAAGGTACACAAGATTGCAACCAAAATAATTGACTGAATAACAATTACAGCAGACACAAGTGGTCTAGCGAGTTCAGATATGTATTTCTCTTTGCAATGCCAGTGCTTTACATAAATCAACTGTCCTGTGCCTTGAGTTTCTTAGAAAAACAGGAAAAAAAGGAAGCAGTTCAACCTTTATAGAGAGCCTTGTGGTAACAGGCATCCTACAGGAGATGTGCTATTGGAAAAGACATGGGCCATTTCTGCACTAGTCTGTTATAGCGCTATTATTCCACTTTCAACAGCCTATGGAATCCTGAGGTTTGCAGTTTAGGGTGGGGCCAGGCAGCACCTCCCTAAACTGCAAACCCCAGGATTCCATAGGATGTTGAAAGTAGAATAATAGCACTATAACAGTCTAGTGTGGAAATGGCCATGGAGTAGAAGATGGTCTCAGTAGAAGGACTGCTCAGTGTTTCCAAAGTGATATGTAGCATAATTCTAGTTCTAGTGCTGGACTAAAGTATTTTGCCATCTGAGGCTAATCAGTAAATGCCCACTATGCCACACAGTACCCAAGGAAAACTAAGTTCATTTGGCAGCTGAGACTGAAAACCCTACAAGCCACTCTCCTAGGGCATTAAAAATACATTGAAATAAAAAGAATAACTACAGTTTTGTCACCTTGATGCCAAACAGTTTTTGATTCATTGTGTTGTTTCATTATTTTTTTGTAGGCTAAACCCTATGGCTCAGAACCAGAAATTAATGAATAGAAAGAAATTAATGGAAGAAAAGTTTCTGAAAACCTTCTGCAGTGGCTTGTATTCCCCTGCCTTGAATTTTGTGGGCCTCACTTCAACAATGCAGGGTGGGGTGCTGGGAGTAGCTGACTGAGTGCAATGTAAAATTAGTTGCAAACAAAGACACCATAAACTGAGTGAGAAAGGAATCATCCAAAATCAGGCAGGAGCTCAACAAGGTACACTTAATTTGGGGAGAATTCCACTTCCCTCAGCAGTCCTCTTGTGCTCCATTCTACACTGTTCAAGAAACTCTTACAGATTGATTGATTGATTGATTGAATATCCTGCCCTTCTGGGATTTTTTTTTAATTCTGAGGTCACAGACAAAGGAGGAAGAGAGAAAATTTCTCTTTCATTTATGTCCTTCTCTTACAGCAGCCAACCTTTGCATTTGGTTTACTAAACACTCCCTATTATTAGTAGTTTTGTTTTGTAGTTTTGAAGATCAGTACTCTAGTCTCAATGGTTTAAATGAGCAAATACAGTTAATCCTTTTAGTAACAAGGACTGTAAGGAAAACATATTTTTCTTTGAAATGCCATCACTGCTTTTTTTTTTCTTTGAAAATAGTAGCCAGTGCATTAATCCAGCAGTGATAAAGTTCAAGGAACAAGTAATGCAATCTGAGAATAACTGGCTTGTAGATTTATGACAGACCATTAGTTCTATGTAGATAGGTCTTAGCTCTATGGAAATGCCCTCTACATGAGATTTTTTTGGCTTCAAGATATTATTCCTCTTTGTATTGCAGTCATTCAAACATTATACCTGTATGATGGGCATATCAGGTAGCCTTTAAGTTGTGACTGGGTCCACGAATACAAACATTTTAAAAATGTTTGAACCTATTCAGCTAAGACAACCTATCCCTATTCCCACTGAATATTAGTGATGTACAGCCATTGCCACACAGCCTCCAAAGTAATTCTCTTCTAGTTACTGTAAAACTAACTTTGTTACCAGGATGACTCATTATAAAATGAACGACTTCCTAGCTGCCTCTGTCTTGTCAAAACATACTGTGGCACCTTGAAGAATAAAATTAATTATAACATGACCTTTTGAGAATGGCTTCTCTGTAACTAGTTGTTTTTTAAAAGTAACTTCCCAAGTTCCAAACAAGTGCACAAGAAGAGTTATCCTCATGCAACTGATGAATGGACCCTAGTCCACAAAAGCTTGTGACATGATAAGCTCAATGGTCTGGGTGCTTCAGGCTTTGTTGTTAGCAGAATAACACTGCTGTCCCTCTGGCAATCTCAAATCCTGTACAAACTAAATTGGCCAGAAATCCCATGGAAATGAATGTGGCTCATAGAATCATAGAAATGTAGAGTTGGAAGAGACCCCAGGGGCCATCCAGTCCAACCCCCTGCCATGCAGGAACACCCTCAAAGCACTCCCAACAGATGGCCATCTAGCCTCTGCTTAAAAACCTCCAAGGAAGGAGCCTCCACTACACTTCGAGGCAGCAGATTCCATTGCCGGACAGCCCTGACTGTCAGGAAGTTCTTCCTGAGGTTCAGGTGGAATCTCCTTTCCTGTCTCCTTTGATGTCTCAAACCAAGTAGAGTTTTGTAGATCAAAACCAGCACTCTGATCTAGGTCTGGAAATAAATTGGAAGCCAGGGCACATGGGAAATGACAAAATTGGTACTGGGGTGCAGTATCGTTAAAAGGGCAGAACTAAAAGCCAGGTAATCTAATCTGAGTCTAATCAGATTAGCTAATGGCAATGTACAATGAAAGTTGTTGTCCAAAACATATGGAAAGCCAAGGGCCTCTCATCCATAGGCTAAATGATAACATGGGGAGAGCCAATGGAGCTATTTGAGGAGGGAAAGGTTCTATCCCCAGCCAGAGTGATTTCTTTAATGCACAACTGAGCAAAACCATCAGAAACTAACTGTTCAAGTCCTGGAAAAATTACCAACAAGATGGCCATCTGGCAAGGATGCCTTAGCCGTAGATTCCTTCCCTGGCAAGATTCTGGACTAATTGATCCTTGGAATTGGGGTCCCCTCTGTGATTCATTTCTGAATAGATACGTATAGGATTTTGCTGTTAGCCTTAGCCTGATTGTGATGGACGTTCAATAGAAAAAAAATATTGTAGGGAACTGCAGTTATCTCAAGCATGAAAAAAGGACAGATTTTTTCAACCTACCCACCCACTTCTCTCATCAGACATGGCCGTGGGTATCTCAAAGCAGAAAAGGCAAGGTGCAGGAGAAGCAAAAGCTCCCTCTCCTTTTGCCCTCCTTTTAATAAACTTGCTCCAGTGGCATAGCTAGAGCGTTTGCTGCCCGGGGGTGGTCCCTGAGTTTGCCGCCCCTCTCAGGGGAGGGAAGACCTATCCAAAATACCAAATAAAAACTGCTTGATTGGCACTGGGTGATTGGGCTCTGGGCGTTCGCACTCAGAGGGGGTGCTCTGCATGTACTCAGAGACATGCCAGCATTCCTGTGATGGCAAGTGCCCTCTGTCTCTCCCTCCCCCCCGTTTCCTTCTTGGAGGATCAACTGGGCTGGGCTCATCCCCAGTCTTGGAGGTGGGGTGGGGGGAAGGCAGGCACTTCTCTCCACCTCCTCGGGGCCTCTCCTCTCTTCTCCTCTCCTGTCTTCCTTTTCTCCTTTCCTCCTTCTCTGCCTGACCTGGAGGTCTGCCAGTGTTGGCACTGCTGCTTTGTCTGGAAACAGATTTGACTTCAGATTGGGAGGGAGAGAGGGAGGAGAGGAGAGGGAAGGAGAGAGGGGGAAGGACAGCCCCCTTTCCTGGGGTGGCATAACCCTCCAGCAGACCTCTCCAGGAGGCTCCAATGCCCATCTAGTCACTGGACATCTGCCAGTGTGGGGAAGGTGGCCCGGCGCCGCCCCCAAAAACATGCCGCCTGGGGCGCCTCACCTCCCTGCTCTCCCTCAGTACACCACTGACCTGCCCCCATATGGTTTCACCCTTAATGAGCACACATTGTGAATCTATAGCATTCATTCATTAAAACTGTTACTGATTCAGAAGCAAGGCGCACTGAAATGGTTGGAACATAAACATGGGTTTAGGACCTATAATACATTAAAGATATGAGATCCTATCTGATCTTGGAAGTTGAGCAGGATCAGGAAATGGCAAAACCACTTCTGAGAATTCCTTGCTTAAGAAAACCCTGGAAAATTAATGAGGTGGCCATCAGTTGAAAGGGGACTTGAAGGCATGCACACACACAGACAGAGTCATGAGTTTGTGGCATGACTGTGGTCAGTCAAAAAGCAGTGACTTTTTGTTTTCCAGAAACAGTCTTACTAATTCTTATCCAAATTAAAAATTGCTTTCAGTAGATTACATATTGGCACACTGTCTGGAGAATCTTTTCAGTATTTGTATGGATAACCTTCTTCCCCGACTCCCAGTTCTCAAAAATGGGTTTCTGGCTATCATTCAAAATCTATTAGAGGAGGCCTAACACAGTCTTATGAGCCAGTTTCACACTGCCTAAACCAGGAAATTGCAATTAACACTTTCCATGCTAAATGTTTATGGCATGTTGAGTTATGCAAAGATGCCTAGTTTTCCAGAGTAAACACAGTAAAAATATTACAAGGAAACTGCTCTCCAGAATTATATTAATTCCTTCCTGTTCGTGCTTATGTGTCTTTCTGTCCAAGTAGTCTCTCTAATATTTCTATGATCGTAAAACACCATCACAGACCCAGGACTCTGGATTATTTCTGTTTACTTTTCTTTTCTTTTTATCACTTCCCCTCCACTCCACTTTGCTTCGTTCCCCCTTCTATGGGGTATATTGGTTGTAAACTGCACTGAAAGCAACAAGCTGAAGAACACTGCCCTTTAATAGTAATTTAAATTGAGCTTCTAAATGGTCTATGGGATGAACCAAGTTAACTGTATTAACCCCTCCCACACATGCACCCTGATACATCGGCTTAACTTCCTAAATTCCTCTCATCTCACGCAGAATATGCAAAACTAAGGACAAAGAATAACCAGAACTCGGTTATAAGGCTATGGAAATTTCTCTCTTTCTTAATAGCGGGCTCGGTTAAAAGGAACATTAGTTTAGAACTGAGAGAGAGTGGTCTTGTGTTGTTTTACATTACTTTAAACCAGGGAGGACTGTTGTTGCTGAAGGTTCCCAAGCTTATGAAAATACATAAAAATTGGCTACATATATGTAAAGTATGTTAAAAATTAGTTAATATTAATTTAAAGTTAACTGTTCATTAGATATTATTAAATTCATTAGAATCTTCTACTCATTACTAGCAAATAAAGTCCTCCACCCATGCTTGATTATTTACACGCACACACACAAAAACGTAAATGTAATTAAATTGTATTTAATTTATATGATATTGACGACCGAGACTGATGTAAAAAGAACTAAACTGACTGTGAAATAGATTATCCCACTGACTATAGCACATTCAGTTCCATTTCCCAATGATTATAGCCCATTCAGACACCAAATTTCAGCAGCGAACCAAAAATGTTAGTTTTTTTTAAACGAAAAATAAAAGCTCTGGCAGCGTGCAAAAAGGACCTGGGGGCATATCTTGCCCACTCATGTTTCAAGCAAAACTTACTGGAACGAAGTTAATTGAATGTATGAAAATGGTAACTTACTAAGCGCACTCGTTGTTGTGTGGCTTTAGGCCATTCCTGAGCCTATTAAGTACAACTGTTGTTATTGTTATGTGCTTTCAAGTTGTTTCTGACTCATGGCAATCCTAAGGTGAGCCTATCATGGGATTTTCTGGGGGCCGAGAGTGTGTGACACACCCAAGGTCACTCAGCAGGTTTCCATGGCTGAGCAGGGAATCAAATCCTGGACCATTTCTGCACTGCACTATTATAGTGCGATTATTCCACTTTCAACATCCTATGGAATCCTGGGACTTGCAGTTTAGGAAGGGGCCTTTAGAATTCTCATCCAGAGAGCTCTTTGGGCTCAGTAAACTACAAACCCCAGAATTCCACAAGATGTTGAAAGTGGAATAATAGCACTATAACAGTGTAGTGCAGAAAGGCCCCCAGTCTCCAGCGTCATAGTCCAGTGCTCAAACCACTACACCTTGTTGGCTCTTGAGTGCAATCGTTAAGGCTGCCTCTGTTTGAAGGCATATTCTGTTTTGAAGAACTATCCAGTCCAAGGCCTGAGATAAAGAGCATCAGAGGCAAAAACAAGGCTTTGTTTTTCATCAACAGCATTCAGGCACCAAACTTAGCAGGTACTCAGATCTTTTGGTTATGGTCTTCCCCACCGTGCTGAAGAGGTACTGCATGGCTATAATAAAGTACAGGAATTATTTCTAAATTTACATGCCTCTATAAAATAAACTAGCATGAACACATTTAATGCAAAGCTATGTCCTATTTTGGCACAAATAGAACATATAGGAAACACAGCAATCCTATATTTTCTACCCATTGACACCATTGAGTTCAGTGGATAATTTGTATAGGATTACAACCTAAATAATTTATCCTAAGAGCTCAATCCTGTGCAGGGTTACTGAAATGAAAGTTCCATTGAGTTCTATTTGGCTTACTCTATCGTTAGCTTCAGACATAGGACTGCAGCCTATGTCACTTATGGTTAGGTACGTGGTGTTGAAATATATGTGGGGCCTACTTTCCAAATACAGGATGGTGTAAGACATTTTGCCATCTGAAACATAGCAGCATAGAGGTCTTCTTTGTATCTCCATCCCCTACCAAGTTATTTTAGGGCTTGATGGAGAAAATTTAACCCACAATGACCAACCACTTCCTCTCTCCAGTAGTTAAAAAAAATTAAAAATCTAAGAATTCACTGCTCTCTCATGACATCCCAAATCAACTTCTGTGTCAAGCATAATTACACATGTGAAGCTGTCGGCACTGCTACATCTTTACAAAGCAGGGAAGAGGAAGCTACAGCCCATAGTACTACAAGTGGCCCCGATGTTAATTTAAAGTTACCCAATTTGGATCATCTGAATCCCTCTACTACCAGTCCCCTGGAGCCCACAGAACTCCCCCCTTTTTTTTAATGTTTGGTGTGATTTTTTTTTATTATTCATTTTATTATTAATTCATTTATTAAATTTATATCCCGTCTTTCTCCTAGTACAAGATCCAGAACAGCAACAAAACCCTTTAAAAACACAATATGCTAAAAAGCAAGAGGTACAAAATTTAAAACACAATTTAAACTAAAATTCTATTTTAAAAACACAAGTTAAAATGCAAGTTGAAATTAATTTTAAAAACACATATAAAACATAATCAAATAAAAACACTACATAGCCCCCATTAAAAGATCCAACTGTTGTAACATATTGAAAACCAAAATCTTTCTTAAATAAAAATGTTTTTACTTGCCAGCAGAAAGATGGCAGGGAGGGGGCCAACTAGACATCCCAGAGAAGGGAGTTCTATAACTTGAAAGCAGCCAAAGAGAAGCCTGTCTCTCATGTCCTCACCAGACATGCCTTGGATGGCGGTAGGACTGAGAGAAAGCCTTCCCCAGCAGATCTTTAGAGCGTGGGTATGCTCATACCAGGTGATATGGTTTTTCAAATAGTCTGGACCCAAGCCATGTGGAGCTTTAAAGGTCATAACCAGCACTTTGAATTCTGCCTGGAAATGAATGAGCCATCAGTAGAGCTGCTTCCACAATATTCACCCAAGATCCATGCCAAAACACCCCCCAATGGAAAACAAACACTCTTGTACATATTCAGAATCTGACACCCTGAAAAATACCCCACCTCCACCTTTTGTCATGTATCAGCCACAGTGGTAATAAGAAATGATGTTATCTCATTTCTGGTTGCTGTTTTGGTTGATATACAGCCAGAGGAAAAAAGTATTTTTGGCTCTGGGTGGGTGCAGACCACTGGGGTTCAAAAAATCGGTCACCCCTCCCACATCAGAAAGGAAAAACAGCACCTGCTGAATCTCTGCTTGTCAAGAGGCAAAGGAAACCTGCCAGGCCTCCTTCAGCTCTTCTAAAGATTTGGCAACCACATTAACCATATGCATGAATGCATGCAAATTAGTTCAGTTGGACTCCTTTATGACAATGTGGTATTAAAACAGATTAGAGTCTCTTTACAAGGGAGATAAGGAGGTGGACAATTGCTACAAAGTGTTAGTATGAAAATTCATGCTTTAGAAGGGTGCTTGGCAACCAATGCATCAGCAGTATAATCCTGTTCCTGTTGTTTTACTCTGAAATATGTCCTAATGAATTCAATGAGAGTTATTCCCAGGTAAGTGGGCATAGATTTATACCCTAAATCTACATCTTGTATTAACAGAGCTAGCTCAGGCCTGGCTGCCTGGTGTTGTGCTGAGTGACAGGGGGAAAAATGTTTTGGGAGAATCAGTGGAGGCAACTGCACTGGAGGGAGCTAAAGGAGCTTCTATTTCGGACCACAGCCTGACTTGTAGTCCAAACAAGTAAAATTTCCAGGCAATAGTCTAAGCCCTGACAGCTGTCTAAGAGTGCAAGCTTTTGTTGCTGTTGTTAACTGCTGTTGACCTTGACTTAAGGATCTGATCCTATGAGGAGACACCTCCAAGTCACCCTATCATCAGGACTGGCAGACTCAGAGATGTGTCTTCCTTGATGGAGTCGATTCATCTGTAATGTGGTCATCCTCTTTTCCTACTGCCTTCTACCTTACCAAGCATTTATTGTCTTTTATGAGTCATGTCTTCTCATGGTACAGCCAATATGCAACAACCTCAGTTTTGTCATCTTGGCTTCTAGGGAGAGTGCTGGCTTGATTTGCTCCAGGATCCATTCACTTATCTTTTTAGCAGTTCAGGCGATCCATAGATCTTGTGTAGTTCCTGCATAGCTGCCCTTCCAAGTCATAGTCTTCTTCTGATTTCTTGTCTGCAGTCTCCATTCTGATTAATGACTGAGCCAAAGTATGGAAAATCTTGAACTAATTCAAGGTCTTCACTATATATTTTAAAGTCATGTATTAAAGTCATCTATTTTAAAGTCATCTCTGGTCATCATTTCTGTGTTCCTAAGGTCCAGATGTAAACCTGCCTTTGCACTTTCTGCCTTGACTTTTTTCTGTAATCATTCCAAGTCTTTGTTGCATTCTGCTAGCAGTATGGTATCATCTGTGTATCTTAAAATGTGGATGTTCCTCCCTCCAATTTTCACATCTTCTTCCTTCAAGTCTAATCCTGCTTTACATATGATATGTTCAGCATAAAGGATAAACAGACAGAGCGATAAAATGCAGACTTGCCTGACCCCCTTGCCATTAAGAAAGGATTCCATTTCTCCATTTTCTGTCCTTACAGTAGCGTCTTGTCCCAAATATAGGTTATGCAACAGGGCAATCAAATGTCATGGTATGCCCATTTCTTTAAGAGCTTCTGATGATCTAAACAATCACTTTGCTATAATCTATGAAGCACAGGCTGATTTTTAAAAAATTCTTTGTTGAGCTCCATTATCCAACATATATTTGCAATATGATCTCTAGTGCCTCTTCCTTTCCTGAACCCAGTTTGGTCATTTGGCATTTCTCCATATATGGTAGAAGTCTTTGTTGTGGAATTCTGAGCATGACCTTGCTTGCTTGGGAAATTGATACAATAGTTCTGTGGTTGCTGCAATCCCTGATGTCTCCTTTCTTGAGGATTGGAATGTATATTACGCATTTTCAATCCATGGGCCATTTTTTGTTTGCCATATTTGTTGACAGGTTTTAGTTAGAACTACAGTAGATTCTGTTGCTGTAGCTTGAAGCAGCTCTGTTGGTATGCCATCTTTTCCTGGTGATTTACCCGATTTGCTGGTGTATAAGACTCATTTTTTTCCTGAAAAATACTGTTTGAAAATGGAGTACATCTTATACACCAGTGCATCTTATATGCCTGCAAATAGTACTTGCCAGCATGTAAATGGGGTGTGTCCTATATGCCAGTGCATCTTATAAGCTAGCAAAAACAGTATTTCTTCCAAGTGCTGTGAGTACAGCTTCCACTTTGCTTTCTGAAATTGTAGATTCATCTTCAAATAGTTCTTCCTTGAATGAATCTGTAATCCTTTCATCTCTTTTGTATAGTTCTTCTATGCATTGTTTCCATTATCTTTTAATTGTACTTGGTCAGGTAATGTGTTTCCCTGCTGGGCACAGAGCGTCCCAACTAGGGATGGGCCAACCAAATCCTCGTATCCTTGAATCCTCAAATCCTTAGCAAGGTTCGCGGATCTGAATCCCCGCACCAAAATAGCAAACCAAATCTTTCGAATCCACAAACCAAAAAATACAGATCTCAGGCTTCCCGCTCTTCCCTGCCCACTGCCAGCAGGATCCTGCCCAGGGCGAATGGGAGAAGGTTGTGGGGAGCGCAAAATTGCTCTTCTCCTGCCTGCCACTGGTGGGATTCTTCCTGAAATCCTGCAAGTTTTCCTGAAAGTGAAAATATTATTTAATTTGCTTTTCATTAAACAAAGATGTCAAATTCTGTTTCAAAAACACTTTTCAGTAGAGGTGCTTTCTTTCCCTTGCTTTTAAAACCCTTTTTAAAAAAAGAATTCAAAAGATTCAAGATTCATGAGATTTGTGGATTCCCAAAACCTTCCAGGAATTCAGATCCAGATCTAGATTCGGAAAATTCTGGATTCGTCCCATCCCTAGTCCCCACTCTTGGTTTAATTTTCCTGTTGATTTCTCAGATCTTGTGGAAGAGGTCTCCTGTTCTTCCATTTTTGTTATAATCCTCTATTTTTCTGCATTTATTATTATAGTAGTTATACTTGTCCCTGTACACAAGTCATTGAATGGTTGCATTTGGGGTTCTGTCTCTTTTTCTGTCACCTTTTGCAGTTGCTTCTCATCTGTCTTTAATTGCTTCAAAAATTTCATCTGCCATCCAGTGAGGCTTCTTTTTTTCTTTTTGGGTACAGATAGGTTTTTTTTTTCCTTTTCTTCATTCTTCCCTGACAATGTTCCTGAGTTTGGACCAGACTTCTTCTGGCTCCTGGTCAATTAGGCTTAATAATGCAAATGCATTTTTCACATTATCTTTAAATTCTACATGAATGTTCTTCAGGTTGTATTTTGGAATTGATGGTTGGGTTAGGGTTCTTCTTTAGCTTTATTCTAACTTTTGCTATTAGTAGTTCATGGTCTGTGCCACAATCTGATCCTGGTCTTATTTTTGCAAAGAGAATGGAGCATCTCTATCTTCCAATTATGTAATTTCAGTGGTTCTTAACCTGAGGTCCAGGGACCCCTTATAGGTGGCCCGCAAAGCCCTGCTGCTGGAGACCGGCAGCAACTGTTGTGTCCAGGGCAGACCAGACAATTAATCACGAAATGGCAGAGCAGGGCTTACTCACATGGCAAGAGCAGGAAAATGTCCAAACAGAGCTCAGGTTCTGAAGCAAACAAATTGAAAGGGCAAATCCAAGTCATAGTCAAACAAGCAGAGGTTCAAGGTAGTCCAGATACAAGAGAACATGCGCAGGGCTTCACGACTGGAAAGATCAGTTACTGACCCTGAAAGGGAAGGACCAGAGGGCAGGTTTTTGTCTTACTGATACTGTCATAGGTGTTCCTTCATTAGGGCTCATTTGTTACTTAAATGTGCTGAGCAGTGCAGCCCCTCCTTCCAGCAACGTCCCTCTTGCACGGTAAGCATTTGTGTTGTCTCTTCCTCTATTTGTTACCCTTGCTCAAGCCCCTGTTGTTGTTTGTTATCTTCTTCTGAGCAAGCTTCTGGGGAAACTCCTGCCTCTAGGGAAACTTCTGCCTTGGATTCAGAATCCTATTCCTCACTGCCAGGGTCTCCAAGGCAGGGCATGACAGGAACAGGGACACAGCAGCAGGGTGTGTGTGTGTGTGTGTGTGTGCGCATGCCTGCAGATGCTGAGGGAGCAGTTCCAACAATGGAGCAGTTTCAGCCCCCCTGCACCTCCAGCTATGTGTCCCTGATGAAAAGGAAATAACAGCAGGCGTTTATGTAGGCCCAAGCTATGGCTCTGAAGACCAGGGTTTGAATCTCCACTCAGTCATCAAAACCTACCAGATGACTTCAGGCAAGTCATATTCTCTCAGCCTCAGAGAAAGGCAAAGGCAACAAATCTTGCCAAGGAAACCCTATGATAGGTTTGCCTTAGGGTGGCTATAAGTCAGTTTTCAAAGGAGAGAGACATAATGACTAAAAAGAACTATCAGCTGCACTTTGCTGTTCTGAACAAATCTTACCAAACCAAAAAAAATCCTGTGCTTGGTTCACTTTAGAGTTGCTTCCAGTCGCTTCTGACTTATAGCAACTCTAAATTGAACCAAGCACAGGATTTTTTTGTTTGTTTGGCAAGATTTGTTCAGAGGGGGTTTGACTTTGTCTTCCTCTGAGGCTGACAGAATGTGACTCGCCCAAGGTCACTCCGTGTCTGAACAGGGATGTGAATCCTAGTCTCCAGAAACCTTAAATAAATAAATATTTGAATATTTAAATTTAAATATTTAAATCTTAAATTAAGTCTTGGGGGTCCCTGGCAATAAATTATATTTACAATGGGTCCCTAGTAAAGAAAGGGTTAAGAACCACTGGTCTATTTGATTTCTATACTGGCCATCAAGTGATGCCCATGTATATAGTTTCTTCTTGGGTTGCTTGAAGAATGTGTTTGCAATGAACAAATGATTGGCCTCACAAAATTCAGTCAGGCTAAGTATTCCAAACAGCTACTGAGCAGCAGCACTCTGGGGGGTCACATTGGTAGGGGATCTCTCAGAAGCAACAGTGGTGGTTGTCAGTACTGTGCAGAAGGAGGCCTGGTAAACCCCTTTTGAATGTTTTTTTTTTAAATAAAATATGAAAACCCTATGATGAAACAGTCCAAAATAAAACAAGAGATAGTGCCAGAAGATAAGATGCCCAGGTTAGAGGGTGCTCAGTGAGCTATTGGGGTATAGCAGAAGACAACTATGAGTAGAGCTGTGGCTAATCACACAGCCCAACATATGCCAAAAGGATATTCAGCTTTTGATGTGCTCAGAGGCAAAAAGAAAGTCCAAAGCTGCATAACACATATAGGAACATGGAATATGAGAAGCACAAATCAGGGGAAGCTAGACACAGTTAAACAAGAAATGGAATGTATAAACATTGCCAAGAGTTGGAGTGAGCAAGCTAAAGTGGACAAGAATGTGACATTTTGAGTCAGATAATTACATAGTGTTTCACTCAGGAAATGAAAATCTAAGAAGAAATATGGTGGCATTTATAGCAAGAAGAGATATAGAATAAGCAATCAGAGGATAACAATGCAAAATCTGATAGAGTCATATCAATAAGAATTCAGGAAGAATTCAATAAGAATTCAGGAAGACTCATCAATATAACAATAATCAAAGTTTATACTTCAATTACAGAGGCAGAAGAAGAAGAAATTTAAAGATGCTATGCAGGAGTGCAGGAGAAAACTGATCACACACCAAAGCCCTTTTCCCACCTTACCTCATCGCGGCAGTGGGGAGTGGCGCTTGCGCGAGCAGCCACTTGCGCGAGCTGCTCATGACAGACCTTCTTGCCTCCCGTGTCAGCTTCCTCTAGCGCAGCTGTCACACTAGCACCCCGCCCCTTCCTTCCGCAGCGCAGTCTGGGAGCTGTAGGCTGCACTGGGGGAAGGAAGTGCGACCGACCCTGCTCGCCAAAGCACCGCACGCAGGTAAATGCGAGAGGGCGCTGCGAGCATTGCGCGACTGCGCAGTAATGTGTGCTCACCCCGCTTCAGCCTCGTGAGCATCACGCGAGTGGGAGTGCGTCATACAGAGCGATGCTCCCACTCACGCGACACTCAAGGGGCGCTTGTGCCAAAAAAAAAAAAAAAGCATGCGAAAAGGGCCCAAAACAGGACTTCTTGTTAATCGTAGGTGATTGGAATGCAAAAGCAGGAGACAGAGTAGAAAAAAATACTGTAGGAAAAATTGGCCTAGGATCAAGAAATGAAGCAGGAAACTGATTGACTGGGTAAGGTTCATGAGTATTAATGTCACAAACGAGGTTGTAATCAGATTCTATTTATTCCATCTGCAATGTGGTGAGTCAAAAAGGGGACAAAATAGAGGGCTTTTAAGGCCTTTTGGTGACCCTTTGAGATAGTTCTAATTGTTTACAGAAACAACAAGCCCTACATAAGCAGTGTGTGGAAGAGTTATAAGACTGCAGCTCCCAGAATCTCCTGGGACCTGTAGTTCAAAAAATAATTTTTCCAAGCTCTGTTAACTGCCAATAGTGCAGTGAACAGGAGCAATCAACACTCTGATCTACCTAAACCCATGTGTTTTCTAAAACAGGAAGACTACAGCCATGATTATGGATAAGAGGAAAAAAAAGAAAGAAACCTGAGACTTCATATTACTTTAAATAAGATGCCAAAGCAATACCTCAGTTTCTTCCACTGAAGTGCTGAGACTAGTGCTTCTCTTTCCGGCGCTGGAAACTTGCTACCAGACTTAACCATGCCACACCCGGTGTTTCCACAATGCTTCAGGACGACAGAGTGGGGTATTTGAATAAAGAACTAGCAGTGGGGCTGAACGTGTGTGGCACATCTCAACATTTTGTTAGATGAGAGAGAGAGAGAGAGAGAGAGAGATGTAATATACAGACCAAGATGTTCTGCTGGATCTGTATTTATAGCATGGAGGGCCAAAAAAAGGAGAGACTGGGCCTAAGGTAGATAGGCCCAGTTGTGTTCCTGTTGCAGGGTAACCAAAAGTAAGGTGGAAAAACTGGTAGCTCCTGTGAAAAGTGAAAATGAATTCCAGATGTCATTGCACAAAAGGGCAGTGTGGTGTTCAGCAACAGATATGGTTGCCAGCCCCCATTCTCTGGCCCCATACCTCTCTGCCTTTTTAACAACTGGGTGACAGGTAGAAATTTAACAGCACTGCCTTCTCTCCCTGCGCTACACCACTATGCTGGGAAAACTGTACTGGCTGGATTTCTTCTTGGCACACTACTATAAAAAATATAGGTTCTGCAAGTCCAGCAATCCTGTAGGAGAAAAACCTCTAGAGAGCGGAACAAAAATTAAAAATAACATTTGTTAGTTGCGAACTTTTATCATGTTGGTGATGGACATATGAGGCCTCTCAGCAGTCCTTTCGGATAGTTCCAAACAGTTACGGGAACAATAAGGCCTACAATTTTCTACAGTTTCTAGAAACCAGTGATATATTTAAGTCTTTTATGCCAAGTTTCAAGTCAAATCTCAAGTTCTTGCAACTTAATCCAGTCAAGTCTTAAGTCTGGGAGACAACTTTAACAGAAACAAAGGAGGTGGTAGTGAAGTGTTTATGGGGGGGGGGTTAAATTCTTAAGTTCACCCTTCTCCTATTCCCTCTGCTCCTCCCTCTCACCAGCAGCCTCCTTCCATCCACATAATCAAATCAATGAAAGGCAAACCAGCAAATGTGAAGGGCTGACTGTACTCTTGCTCACGCGGAAGCCACTGGGAGAGGTATGCTGACTCTGCCAGCCGTGAGAGAGTGGGGTGTAGCTTCATTTCAGCGGTGACCTTCCTCAACCTCCTCCAACCTTCTCTTACTCACAATGCCGAGACCTGTCTTATCTCAGTCCTGCACAGCTGATAAATCAAACAAACAAACTAAGTATCTCCCAGCTTGTTACTTACTTCCAGGCAGTAAACAAAGAGTAATAAATAAAGTCAAACATAAACAAAATCTAGCAGGGTTTCATGGCAAGAGAATGTCCACAGTCAATCTAAGCATTTGTCAAGGCATCCAGCAAGGTAGCAGGTCAGATAAGCTCTACCAACTCCTGGAGGGGAAGGACGCCAGCTAAATAGACCCAAAGCCTAGTGCAGTTGTGCCTTGCTTGATTGTTGTTGGTTATAAATTCTGAGAGAGCGACACTGAGTCTCTCTTTGCTGCCTGTGCTATGTGAAGTTGGGTCTACATAAGTGTTGCTCTATATCTGAAGAGGCAGGACTCTCTGTTGGAGCTGGAACCATCCCCTGTTCTGTTTCTGGCACTGTAACCTCTTTCTGTACAGCAGGCCCTGGCATGCCTTCTGTTTCAGCCTCTGGCGTGGCCTACGCTTCAGACTCTGGGTCCATGCTCTGGAAGCATCCCCACATTCACTGAAAAAAGCTGCAAACTCCTATTTTCCCCATCTTTAGTCTTCCCACGCTTTTGCTTTCCTACAAATGGCTTATTAAAAAACACAGAAAACAAGGGAGAGGCAGGGATAAGGAGCACGTGCTGCTCTCATGGAATCATCAACATAAAATTCCTTCACTGCTGATTGGAAAAAGGGTGGAGAGGGAGGTGAGGCTGCAAAGGGCAGCAAGTCAGTCACTAAAAATAAATAAGTCACAAGTTGAGTCGAGTCAATCTATCATTTATTGCCAAGTCAAGTCACTGACGCAACTTAAGTCTGACTTAGGTTTGAGTTAATTGACTCAGGTCTACCCCATTGCTAAAAACTCTAGGCAGCTGCAGTCTAGAAAGTAATTTTTCCAAAGTCTGTTATAGTTCATGGTGTAGAGAATAGGAAAGCACAACCAACAGGCATAGTGGCTGGCTTTACGAAAGTGTTTCAACTTATTTGCTGTGGTTATCATCCCTTTCTTTTCAACATTAGAAATAAGGTGAGGGAGACCTACAGTCCTGCAGGTTTTACTAGGGAGAGGACTCAATTTCAGTTAAGTTTCCCAGTGACTGCTGAATGAACTTGCTTATTTTCCCGATATATTCTACTAAGTAAAACCATGAAAAAACAATCTAGAACACACAAGTGATTCTGGGGCTGTTAATATAAGGAGCAGAATCCCAAACTCCAGTTGAGAAGCTTGATTAGGATTAAAGATAAAAGATAGAGAAGAAAGCAAGATAACACTGAAAAGAGAACACAAACATGTACACAAACACACACAGGGAATTATTATCAAAATATCCTGTATAAAATAGTGCTAAATTCCAAACCTGTATGCAAGATGTATGAATCACACAAAACATATCTGAAATGACAAAAGTCTGGCTGTGCATGACTAATGGATGTCAAAATTTTGAAAGCATGAAAGCATAAACTCCATCATTTTATTCCTGCATATTTAGCAGGAGAGAATCTTCCAAACAGGGAAAATCTGGTAGGCTGAAATTTTTTGTATGCACTTGGAAGAATGCAACCCAGCACTAGGCAAATGACCTTGTTCAAATTAGTTCTTCACACTTTTCCATCAGCCCAGTGCTTAAGGGTGGATGGAAATTAGATTTTCTCCTTCTCCATGTAGACAGAAATGATTAATGAACTATTAGTTTGCATACATGACAGAATATCTCCTCTGACATGATAGTTACACCATTGACCAGGTCTGCTGGATTTCTAAAGGGAAGTCATTTCATTTCCTACTTCTTTCTATGCATAGTTCCTGAAGTGAGTCTCTGGAGGCTGGAAAATCTGCAAAATCCCAGATCCTTCCAAATAATCATTTAAACGTTAATAGCCGAAACAAACACTCAAACCACCACAAACATGGTAGTTTCACTCCCATGCAAAAATTCTGCAGAAAGCAGTAGTGATATCATATCCCTACTACTCGATTGGAAGCAAATGAATGGTCCAAAGGGAGGTGATGAGGAAATGGCAGTTGCCCTTCCCTATTCTGCAGATTCTGTGGCTTAGAATGATTCCATCTTGCTTTGACAAATATGTTAACTACCACCTTTCCTAAGCAGGAGTAACACGGCCACAGTAAATCACATGCTGGTAGTTTCCAAATTAAACTACTGCAGTACCCTTCAAGATAACATGGAAGCTGCAGCTAGTGCAAACAGAGCAGCTGGACAGCTGATGGAAATATTTCACAGAAACCATAAAAGGAATTGCCAGTATGCTTCCGGTCAGAATTCAAGGCACTGGATATAACATTTAAAATCTAAAACAGTCTGGGACTTGAATAATTGAAGGAGCTTCTCAGAATATCTGTTTGAGAACCGAGGTGTGCTGGAGAGGCCCCCTTCCTATCTATGCCTGCCTAAGGACTGAGGTGTATGAAGGGGCCTCTCCTGTGCAACGATACACTCCATGGGGATATTGAAGAGGGCTGTCTCTGCAGCAGCATGCTGCTTGTCAAATGTCCTCCTGTACCAGAGGCCCAAGTGGGCTTGACATTTGCTTAATTTCACTGCCAATTTAAAACATGGCTTTTCATCAAAGTCTTTGGGGTGGGGGGTCTAATGGTTTAAGTCTATCTCTGTACATTTACATGACTTGGAACCATTGAAAAATTGTTCAATTGTTTAATATATTGTTACATTATTTAAATTGTTTTTTATTCTAAAGTATTTAATTTGGTTGAAACTGATTTTACTGAATGACGCTCTTCTATCTTAATGATTGTTGTTGTTGCTGTTTCAAACTGATGGTGGACCTAGGGCAATCCTATCACATGGGATTTTCTGAAGGTTGAGACTGAGTGTATGGTGCACCCAAGGTCATCCAGTGGGTTCCCCAGCCGATCAAGGAACTGAACTCTGGTCTCCAGGGTATAGTCTAGTGCTCAAACCACTGTACCACAGTGTCTCTCTATCTTTTGATAGAGGGTGGGATATAAATATTTTTTAACAAATAGATAAAAATAAACAAGTCCCACCCCACCATGACCCTGATTCAGATTCTGCTATGGCTGCTATTTAATCCAATAATAATGTGTTTAATGTTGATCTATTATTTAGTCTGAAACTTTGGATTCTCCTTCCTGCTGCACAAAAGAAATACAGCTTTATGTAAATATAAACCAACTTTTAAACATTGTTAATGTCTCAGTAGGACAGTGGGATTATAATACTATTTCAGCTTCTCTGTGTCACCTATGGACATGCGTATTCAATACATAGGGTATATTCAGCTCTTCCTTTAACTTTTTTTTTTTTTTGATAGAGTTGTACACATTTGGGAATGCCCACTTCTTTTTCCTGCTGTTATGCCATTGGGAGTGAGGTTGTGCTCTTCTCTACAGAAAGACACAGATACCAGCACTTGTGTGCATGGCAATATTTAAATATTTAAATATAGAAGTTCATATGACATTGGCACAAATGATCAATGTAGATCAAGAATAGGGAACCTATGGTCCCACGATAATGAACTTCAAACCTCTCAGCCCTAGCTAGCACTACTGATGGTGGGGATGATGGGCAATGCAGTCCAACAATATTGGGAAGGCATAATATTCCTCATATCTGTGTTAAACAGATATCTAATTAATTTGGAGTTTGCAAAATGGATAATGAGGGCCAGTGTTACCCTGTATGTTGGGGGTCCCGGGAGGGGCGCCCAAATTACCAAATAAAAACACAAGATGGGGGAAATTAGACTCGAGCACTCTCTTAAGCTAATGAGAGGCAGGGTAACTTTAGCTGAGATCTTTTAACTCTATGTCTACAGCGTCAGGTCAGGGAGCAGTTAGACAAGTTCTAAAGCAACAAATAATATTTTTATTGAGAACAAACAACACGAAAGACACGGCATACACTAACTAACTGAGAAATAGAAATGGAGAGTTTTGGGGGAATGGGTAATACGACACCTGGTCTCGTAGTCCTGGAGAGAAGAGGAAGTTGCTGGGGAAGAAACTCAGCGCGGTTCACTGAGGGGAGCTCACTGGACAAACCGACAGCAAGGCAAGATGGAAGTCCAAAGTAGTCCGGAGTGTTCCGAGGAAGGCTCGGAATTGGGGGGGTTTTATAGGGTGGATTTTACCTACAGGCCATGCCATGCTCGGTGAGAACAAAGGGAATGTGTAGCTGGACAAAGGCGTTGGAAAAGGTCGGGTTTTACATGATGAGCTTAGTGCTGGATGACAATAGTATGGCCAGTATGCAAATAGCCCAACATAAAGGAATGGCTTGGCACTTGGCCGGGCATCTTTGTAAAGTCACGCTGAGCAAGGCTGGTTTGCAAGAAGGAGTGGTCCCTTAAGCATCGAAGAGGCATTAAGCTGCCTGCCTAAATGAGGTTTGGAATGTACAACCATTAATGGCCGCGCCTATTATGTGCTTGTCCGGTGGCCCTTGCAAACACGTGGAGTAGGGTGGCAGAGAAAGGTCAAATAGAGGCCAAATTGTTTGATATCAAGAGATATCTAGTGCTCTCACCAGACATATCATAACTGTGGTAACACCAGGACCCTGAGTAAGCAGCACATGTGAAGATATTGAAATCAGGTGAATTACAGTAATCTGAAGCAGGGAGAAATCTCCACAAAATAAAAGCACTGCCAGCTATAGAAGTTAGGGTCCTTACTATGAAATTAGAAAACTGCGCAATAATCACTGGCTGATTTATCCACATTCTGTGCTTGTTCTCTGAGTGGAATGGACTACAAATAATTCCTTCATGTTGAACAAATTAATTTGGCTGACGTTTCACAAAGCGCTCTTATTAAACATGAAAAATAGCAGGATGGTAAAAGCCAGAGCACACTTATACTCTTTGTGAGACAATTGAATCAAGATAGTTGAATACACACCAACCATCTTCTTAATTTGACCACTTTGCCCTGCTTCCCTTTATTTCATCAGCCCAAAGCAGAAGTGAAATCTAAAGGTGCATATATGCCGGATGAGTACTCATTAGAATTTCCTAGTGCTAGTGTGGTTATAAACATAAGCAGAGACTTTTTCCTAAGATAATATTAGCCACCTCACTGCAAGAAGCCTTTTTGGGGGTTTTTAAGGAAAGGATGGGTTAAAAATGGGAAATGCTTGATTTATTATGATCTTTTGTATTTTGAACAAGACAGCTGGGAACTTACATCAGGTGAGATGCTTCTTCAGGAAAGCACAAATCTTAATTGGTTTGCTGATATGCAACTCAGGGACAGATTTCATCAAGATAAAAGAGATAGAGGTTGTAAAAATGAGTTTTACTTAAAGCTGTGTAAAGATTATGACCATGTAATTTAAAAAAGTATATGAACCCTTTATGAAACTAAAGACATAGGACAAACTTGTAAAAGAGTATATGATAAGGTGGGCTCAAAATTTAAGGCACAATGTTCAAATGGATGTATGGGGAAAATGTGGTCTAAAGATATAAATTTTACTTTGTAATTTAAAAGAAAACATGTAAAACATGATGCATAGTTGGTATCTAACCCCAAACAACCTGTCAAAAATGTTTCAAATCAATGTCGGGGAGGTCAAGCTATGGAGGGCTCCTTTTTCCATATGTTGTGGTCTTGTAAGAAGGTGAAAAGTTATTAGTCTAAAGATTTACATGTTTGTACAAAACATTTCAAAGATGGGTTTCATAATGTCACCAGAAATGTTTTTTGCTGGGTATTTTGGCTAAAGAATTAGATAATAAATATAGATTACTTTTTCAATATACAGTAACAGGAGCAAAAACATGGTTAGCATAAAAGTGGAAATCAACTGAAGCACCAACAACAGAATAGAGTTTTGAAGGTTGCTAAGTTAGCCCAAATGGCCAAATTGACGCATATTTTAAAGGATAAGGCAACTGCAGATTTTTTGAAAGACTGGAAACAATTTACGGACTTTTTGAGCAATAAGAAATCTAATGCTGCAATAATTTGTGCCTATGGTTAGCAGTAATTCTAGCAGGACTACTTAGTGGGATCTGTAATGGTAGGATAATATATTGTACCCTTTTGTGTTTTATTAAGTTAGTGTTTAGTGTTGTTGTTTAGTGTGTCAGTATTGTTTTTATTTTTTTCCCCTGCTTTTCCTTTTTCCAAGTGTATCTCTCTTTGTGTATTAGATTGTGTTAAAACAAATAAATAATTAAAAAAATTCCTAGTGGTAATATTCTGCACCACGATCACCCTACGAAAGAGTTTGTAAAGGCCAGAGTGGTGTAGAGGTCTGAGTGTTGGACTACAACCATGGAGGCCAGGGTTCAATTCCCCACTCAGCCATGGAAACCCACTGGGTGACCTTGGGTGCATCACACACTCTCAGCCTCCAGCAGACCCAGTGATATGTTCGCCTTAGAGTTGCCATAAATCAGAAACAACTTGAATGAGCACAATGACAGGCTGGACGATCCATCCTCCTGATGGCATATAGTCTGCTTACCCATTTATTCATTTTGCAGCCTTATCCTACTAATATTCAGCAGAAATCCCACTGATCTCACTCAGGCACATTCTCAAATAAGCGTGCATGTAATGTCAACCCTGAGACACAACAGAGCTGCAAATAAGAATACACCTGAGGCTGCCATCTTATGAACATCTACCTGCAAAACGGGGGGGGGGGTTAGATCCCATCCAGCATAAAGAATCTTGGGAATGTTTAGACAACAGGTTTTTTTTTTTTAATGCATTGCTTAATCAGTCTGCATCATTCATGGAAATGGAATTTTAAGGCAGATCAGAACAGCAACAACATAGCCTTTGGAGGAGGGAAAAGCACAACAGGTACAGAGGACTTGGAAAATGTTGGGTTTTGGAGTACAGCTGCCAGAATACTCAGCCCACAAGTCTGGCTTGGGGATTTGGGGAGGTGAAGTAAAAAACAAAAAAGAAGCTCTTCAAGCTCTGAAGGGCACAACGTGTTTTTTTTTTGACAGATAGGGCTAGTTGGGGATTCTGGGAGAGACAGTCCAAAAAAGCACCCTGTCGAAGGGGCAAAGGGCAGAAGGGCTTTTGGTTGGCAGGGCTAGGAACCATCCCTTGGGAATATTCCCAACCGGAAGAAGGGGGGAAAGGAAGCCAAGTTGGCCATTTCCGCACTAGGCTGTTATAGCGCGATGATTCCACTTTCAACCTCCTCTGGAATCCTGGGGTTTGCAGTTTCGGGAGGGGCCGGACGGCCCCTCCCGAAACTGCAAACCCCAGGTTCCAGAGGAGGTTGAAAGTGGAATCATCGCGCTATAGGAGTGTAGTGCGGAAATGAAATGTCTCCTCCGAGAGCGCGTCGAGCGAGGTCTCCTCCCCCGTGTAGCCGGAGCCCCCGCACGCGTTTACTCCGAAGCAGAGGAACAAGGAGAGGAGAAGGAGCCCTCCCGCCCTGCAACGGGGCTTCCTGGCGCGCTTCAAGCCTGCAGCCTTCCCGCGGCGACCCCAGCGGTGAGGCGAAGCAGGGCCTCCCTCAGCAAACCGGAAGACCCCTTTCCCTCCCAGAGGCATGTCGACATCCACCCCGGAGGAGCCGCGGCAACAGAAGGCGTGAGAGAAAAGAGAAGGGGAGGCGGAAGGGGGCAGGGAGGGAAAAGCCGCCTCGCCGGAGCCGCCGCCGCTTCCCCGCCTAACCCCAGTCCGGCCGCGGGTGGGAGGAGAATGTCAGCCTGAACAACTTCCTACTCGGCTCCCAGCGGTTTGAAGAGGGGGGGGGGAAGCGACCTTTTCAACTCCTGCCAACCGATTCCTGCCCTCCGGCAGCGTGGAGGAAGCGATGAATGGCCCGAAAGGGGAGGCGACTCACTCCCTGCGCGGCGCCGCCGCCGCCTCTGTCGTGCCGGCCGCTGCCCAGCCTGCGCATCTCGCCGCTCCTCCCCGCCCGACACGTTCCCCGTGAGTTTCCCCCGGTGCCGCAAACGGGGAGGTAACGAGGAGCCGCCGCGGTGGCGGAGGGGACGGCGCCTCAGGAAGGGTAGAAGGAGACGGGCTGCGCTGCGGAGGCGGCGACGGCGGCGCTCTCCTCCGTCCCCCTTCCCGACCTCTCGTTTTTGGCGGGCTGGGATCCCTCTGCCATGACCCCGCGGGGCGGACCGGAGTGAAGCCGACGAGCCGCGGAGAGAGCGCCTTCCCGAGCCCCCGCCGCCGCCGCCGCCGCCTTTCCCCTCTCCTCCCGCGGCTGCCAAGACCATGAAGAGAGCGGCGCGGCTGGTCTTTCTTTTCTTGCTGTGCCTCGGCGAGGTAAGGAAGGCGCTGGGGGAGAAGCAGGGGCGAGTCTCCTCGGCCCGCAAACGGGGGGTTGTCCCCGCCCGGAGTCCCACTTGGGTGGGTGGGTGGGCTTTCCTCCCGTGTTTACCTCCGCCCTGGATGGAGCCTCGTCCCTCGCCACCACCGCCCCCAAACCTCCTTTTCCATGAAAATGCATCCCGCTTTCTTCCTACCTACCTGCCTCCCCTCCCCTCGTTCCCTTGGTTTGAGAAAACGCTGTCACGCACCGCTTCCTCTCTCCCCCACTTCTTTTTATAAGGGGGCAAAAGCAATAATTGAACTATTCTCTCCACCACCTTTCTGACTTGTTTCTGTGTACTTTGGCCATTGCCGCACTAGCCTGTTATAGCGCGATGATTCCACTTTCAACCTCCTCTGGAATCCTGGGGTTTGCAGTTTCCCTCCCGAAACTGCAAACCCCAGGATTCCAGAGGAGGTTGAAAGTGGAATCATCGCGCTATAACAGGCTGGTGCGGAAATGGCCCTTGCCTTGTACCCTCTCCTTGGCCATTGTTGCCACCCGATCCTGAGATGAGTTAGGTGCGTCTTCAGTCGTGAATCAGGAATAAAATCCAGCTCTTAGTCCGCACTATACTGTTACAGCGCTATTATTCCACTTTCAACATCCTATGGAATCCTGGGGTGTGCAGTTTAGGGAGGGGCCTTTGAGGAACCGCAGGATTCCATAGGATGTTGAAAGTGGAATAATAGCATTGTAATAATCCAGTGCAGAATAAGGGAAGAAAACGTGGGCTATTTGGGTCCTAGCCCGGGTTATTTTCTTGCACTGAACCTGCAGAATGTAGCATGGGCATTCGGATTTAGACTGCAGTACAAGTGGGGAATAATTCCTATTGAATATAGGAGGGACACCAAACATTTTACATTTATTTGTGGAAGTGATCTCTGGACAGGTCTGCTGACAGTAGCCAGCTAGACTGCTAGAAGAGTTATCTTTTTTCACTCTTCACTTCAGCCCTCTGCTCACCACTCTTCCTGCATGTTGCAGTACTTGCTCAAAATCACTTGACTTGCACTAGTTTTCCTTTATTCTTGCTATAGTTACAAATTAGCATGACCATAAAAAGAAAAAGATTCCCCCTTTCCTCTCTTCAGAATATATCCTTTCAGTTTAAGATTACAGGGGAAACAAGGGGCTGACTTCCAGTGTTAGTCCTAATTGGCATAGACCTCACGAATTGATAGTAACTTGGTAAATAACCACTTGCACATAAATTCCATTATAAAATGCAAGAAGAGAGGAGGAGAAAAAATAGGAATGTGACAGTACCTTTAAGGTTTTCATTTTAGCATGGCCTTTTGTGGCTATAAGCCCACTTCTTCAGTCGCAGTACACAGTGATATAGTGGTATAATATTAAAAGTAGGGAAGGACAGGAGGGAAAAGGGGTCCTGAGACACCTTTAAGACTAACTGGTATAATATGCTGTATTACATGACGCTGGTGGTATAGGATGGTAGTGTTTGTGGCTATACAAATGGGAAGTCCTGTTTGGTTAGCATGAATTAATCCATCTGGAACCAAATTGATCGATCAGGTAATCAGCAATATGCAGTAATCTTGAATACATGATTTTTTCAGTGCCTTTTTTTTAAGTGCTTGTCCTAGACTAATTCAGTCAAAAGCAGTATAAAACCAGATTGGGCCACGTTTAGTAATGTGCATATCTACCTCTGTTAACTTCTGTACTTGAGCATTTGCTGATGGTATAACACTTGTGTCGCTGTAGCAGTTATGACATATAGCTGCACTTGCTTTACTATGGATACGAGGGAGTCTAAACTAAGGAACACTCTAATAAAGTTGCTTTAAGTGTTGTGTGGGATTGGTTGTGTTTAATTATTGTTGTTGTTATGTGCTTCCCAGTCGTTCCCAACTTAACAGTAACCCTAAGGTGAATCTGTCATGGGGCTTTCTTGGCAAGATTTGTTCGGCTTGGGTTTGCCTTTGCTTTCCTCTGAGGCTGAGTGCCCAGGGTCGCCCAGTGAGTTTCGGTGACTGAGCAGGGAATTGAACACTGGTGACCAGAGTCATATAGTCCAGCACTCAAACCAGTATGCTGTGTTGGCTCAGTCTTAAAAAAAAAATGTGTTGTATTTTCTGTGACATGGTAGATTGGGTATGTAGATTAGCAAAATTGGCACCAGGCCTCAGAGGGACAATTTGGTCTGTTGTCATTGCTGTTACATTGTTCATTATTCTTTAAAAACTCTGAATGTGCTGCTCACTAGAAAATAACTGCTTTCCTTGTGGCAGTGGAAAGACAAGCCATTGTATTATGCTCTGTTGCATTCATACATCTTTTTCCTCCCTTCCTGTGTCTAGTTATTAGGATACCTTTGCATTAGGAGAGACTTTTGGGTCAGATTTTATTTTAATGTGGATGAAAAGGCAGCAACTTCTGATTAACTTGCACTATGGCCTGAACATTGCTATTTCTGAGACTCACGTGAGAAAAGAACAAAATTTTCCTACAGAAGGATCATGTGTGGGGTTAACATGATAGCAAATAGACTTCTGAAGTTGGAAAAATACAAAATACATTATGAGTTGGTAATGAATGACCATGGAAATTACAGAAAACCATCATGGCTGGGAACAATAAGTCTTTCAGACCTGCTAGGTAAGATTACACTTGTAGAGGGTCTCTTCAGAATATTTATGGCTTGGTGATGTTCTCAGATAGTCCTAAGAACGTTTTAGCATTTTGTGACTTGAAAAAAAAAATTACTTTATTCTAAGTTAGACAATACACCAGTAAAAAGTAGCTTAGAACAATGAACTGCAAATTCTGTGTCAGCAGGTCCTAAAGGTACCAGATCCCATCTGCTCGTGGAAGCTAAGCAGGGTCAGCCCTGGTTAGTCAGAAAGGAGACAACCAATGAATACCAGGTGCTTTAGGCTGTATTTCAGAAGAAAGAACTAACAAGAGCACCTCTAAATATTCCTTGCCTTTAGAGGCCCTGTGAAGTGCATGAGTTACTTACTATAAACTAACAGGTGGCTTGAAGGCACACACCCTAACACACAGGCCACTGGGGCTTCCTCTAATGACACCTGTTAAAATCATGGGTGTATGCATTTATTTTCTAAAATACCTATATATAGATCATAGGGAGGGTCTGTCACTTCTCTTTCACACTTCTTCGGTAATTAAGTGTGTGGCTTTGTGCTTTCTCAGAAGCAGTTGAAGAATGTTCAACCTTGGGAGAATGAGCCATTTTGTACCTTTTTTCATACTGTATTTGCAAATATGTGGAGCTTCTGATGCGTAAACCTTAGTGCCGTTGGAGAATCTGCAGTGAATTAAGAGTTGAATAGCTCCTGCCACAACACTGAAACACTGGTTTGTTGTTGTGTGCCTTCAAGTCATTTCTGACTTCCTGCGAACCTATCTTGGGGGTTTTCTTGGCAACTTTTTCTGAGAATGCGACTTGCCATGGCTAAGCAGGGATTTGAACCCTAGTCTCTGGAGTGATAGTCCAGTGCTCAAACCACTACACAATGCTGGCTTCGCTTTTTAAATTATGCAGATAGGAAACTGGTACTCATCAAGAAGTAAGTTGGGCAGGGAGCAGCCCTAGAGCTCACATGCTTGACAAGGTAATGAGCACTCATATAAGGAGCATGGGCCATTATCATTATTATCGTATTTATTACTTGCCTCTCTGTGACTTGAGGTGGGGCACAACAGAAAATAACAGATAACATCATTTAAAAGAGGAAATAAAGCCAGTACATATTAAAATCTATTAATAAATACTTTAAAATTTATATTAAAAAATAACCAGGATAGGCCTCCTGGAGGAGACTTGTAGATTCCATTGTTTTGCTTCCTGAATTATCTTTGGTTGACAAATTCCAGAGAGGGAGTTGTGTCTTGTGGCATCTTGAAGAAACACAGATTTATTGGGGAACAAACTTTTGTGGAACAGAAATCACAGTTCATCAGACTGGTGATGTGGCCTCAAATTCAATGCAGCCTAAAGCGATAGGATAATTTGTTTATAGTGCTGTGGTTAAAATGTTGGACTAAGACCTGGGGCATCCGCATTCAGTTTCCTACTCAGTCTTGGTGCTCTGTAGGTGGCCTTGAGACTGACACTCTTTCTCGGCCTGAAGTACCTTACAGGGTTGTTGGAAGAATGAAACAAATGAAGACAGAACAAATGAAGACAGAACCTTGAAAGTCATTCTGAACTCTTAAGAGTGCCAATAAAAATGTCATATAGTTCTTCATTTTTTGATGAATGTGCATTCCTTTCCCAGAATCTGTTTACACTTGTATTATGACCAGGGTTTGAGGAAGACAGTCACAGTTCCCATGTAATGTGCTTAAGCAGTGTTGCTGCTGGTTAATTAGTAACAAATGCTCTTATTGCAGTCAGCTTTTAAATCCCGCTTACTGCCCTAATCCTAGGAGCAGCATATCACTATACTTTTATCTACTTTTCACAGAGTAATGGAGACACAGAGGAGAGGAAAGGAGTGGCAATCAACAAGGATATGGATGGGACTTAAAGGAGAACACCCTCTTGCCTGTGAAATATTTCAATCACACTGGTACAAGAGAATTTTCTAAAACACACATGTACAAAAGCCACATTTTCACCCATTTTCATGGATCATACAGAGCAAAAATTGGAAAACTCTTCAAAGCCTCAGTCCCTCAGGACTTCAGCCCAGTTGACTTTGCTTTTTCTCCCTTCTCTGACTGAGGAAAATGCAGGTCAAGCAAAACCAGCTGACACCTCTTCCAACTGTTGCTTGAGCCCTCTTGCCTACTGTAGTTGTAAGCAGAGGCTCAGATGCCACTCTTACTCTATTTTTATGCCTTCTGGACCTCCCCAGTTTTGCCAAATGAAAAGTCACATTCTGATAATTTTTTGTGTTGGGGGGGATGTTTGGGCCCTTTGGTACAGGACTGGGCATAGGACTTTAATGGAGAATCACCTTTCTTGGAGGCATGGTTGTTTGGATTTTGAGCCAAAACCAGATTTTTCTTTTTTTAATAGGAGTGTCAGAGTGCTCCAATGGGGCCAGAGAACTGCATAAAGGCTTCCTTGGAGCAGCATGCTGCCCAAGGGCTGCATAATTCACACCCTTAACCTATTATTCACTGTTCCAACCAGAAAAACAAGAGGCAGGCAAAGCTACCATGCAATCTGGCCATAAAACAACTTTGCACAGAGAAAGGCAAAATGAGGCAGATGCTACCTGGGAGAGAAGTTTTATGGAGGGGGTTTTGAAAGAGGGCTCCCTCCTTGTATCCTCTGGCTCAGTCCTGGGGACAGTCTGGCCTGTGGGACCAAGCCTAACCCCCACTATCATATTCATTCATTTATATAAATGTACAGGCTTTGTATTCATCCAAGATTTGATCTCTTTAATGAAACGTTAAAACAATGATAAGTAGAGAGGAACAAAACTATCCAGTGAAGTGAAAATACAGTAAATGGAATGTGTCTGGGTAAACAAAAAGGGCTTAACCTGATGCTGAATGAAATATAGTGTCAGGACCAGCTGTAGAAGGGTATTCCAAAGTCAGAGGATCAGCAGGCAGATGTGCTTTTGAAGATTGAAAGTGAATGTATTTAGTTATCTATCTCTTTGATACTTCACTTTTTCCAAATATGGGGCCAAAGGAATAGCTGCCTGTGATAATAATATGGTAGTGGGAGTACTTCCGGAGATTTGGCCTACAAACCATTTTGCCTTTTAAAGGTAGGCCCTAGTAACTTGAATTTGGCTCAGTAGTGAATAGCCAGAAAAGTAGAACAATTATAAATATGTTACAGCTGGATTACGACCCTGGAGGCAAGGGCTCAATTCGCCACTTGGCTATGGAAACCCCCTGTGTGACTTTGGGCACATCACACGCTCTCAGTCCCAGAAAACTCTGCGATAAGTTCACTTTGGGGGTCTTGAAGGCACACAACAACAACAACAACAACAACAACTGTTTTTCTGCTGAGAGTCTGTATTACCTCTTTTTTAAAAATATTTCTTTCTTATGATAAACTTCGATGATCATAGCGTCTGCCTTTAGTAGATATGTTTATATTTTTACACTTTATACTGCTAATTTTTTCAAGATTTATTTTTCCATTTTTATACGTTAAGGCTGTACTTCATGATATGGGCACTTTAAATTATGCACATAGGCAATTTTGCTTTAAAACACATCAGTAGGACTGAGAAAATACTGCAGATTCGTACACAGGAATATCATACAGGCTCCACCAGCCCAGTGTAGAACTGAGAAATATTTCAAATTCCTGGATGACAGCTTGGTTTTTCTTAGTATTCAGGAAACCATTTTGATCATTATGTTTTCTGTTATTAATTAAGGATTTCCTTAATCAATTAAGCTTTCAAGCAAAGCTTTATTAGGCAGTCACCCTGCCTCCTCATGGAGTTTCATGAGTTTTTAGATGTCATATTCTTCTTCTTGCACCTTTTCAGGTTTTCCTACAGTTTCTTCTATTTTTCCTCTTTCTGCAAAACCTCTGCTAATAAAGAAAACATGGAATATCTGCACAATGCCTTTTGATTTATAGTACTAGGAGCTGTCCATCTAGAAATATTCTTAGTCACAGTGTGAGTAACAGTAGATGATTTGAGAGGTACTGTGCTATAGTGTCTAAAAGTGTGAGCTGCTAACTGGTAACTTCAGATAATACTTTGGCCATGCACAGGGTTGGTTGCCTTTACATAATGGTGATAATGAAGACTATCTTACAGAATTGTTGTAAAGATGATAGAGAAAAAGTGTATGGAGCACTTCAGACTAATCTTTCTCTGTATTATAATGATTATCTGTTAGTGCTTTTTCTGGAATCCACTGAAAGAAGTCTGTGCGATCTTTTATCTCATATTTCCTGCTGTTTATTTCACTTGATATTATATGAATTTATATTCATGTTGTCAGCACTGAAACAGTAGAGCCTGAATCTTTTTTAGTTGCAGCTACAGTAGATCCACTGGATCAGCAGAAACTGCACAAATGTTGCTTTACCAAATTACCATTGATTCAGTGGGTCTGCTCTAGTTGGGACTAGCAGCAGAACTTAAGCCTAGTAGGCATTCCTCTTTCTGAAAAAAAGATGTGTTATGTTAATATTATGCACAAGTTGTATATTATGTTTGAAAATTAAGTAAAGTTATATTCTCTTTTTGCACTATAAATGGAAAAGCTCAAAGGGTAGCAACAATAAAATGCAATGTGGAATGTAGCAGTATACTTAAAACATAAAAGCTAATTTGCTAACAGATCACTTCTAAAAAGCAGAAAGGCCAAACATTGTCCACCACCAGTCAAATCTTACTTGAACAAAAAGGGACACATCCTAGCACTACCAAACACAAGACATTTGTTCAGCTCTTCCGTTCTTCCCCCTCCTGCCTGAATTTCAACAGGGTTTTTTTCTATGTAGTAAGAGAAAAAGACAGAAGTAGTGATGGGGAAACATGAGGCTGTTACAAATAGAAGATGATGATTTGTGGATGGCCTCAAAATTCCATGAATGAGGCCTCAAAATTCCATGAAGGCGACTGGGCAATAAAAGCCAATTCTGAAAACACCCTAAGTTTTTCAAAGCCAAAAGCCTGTATCTTCCTGGCAATGGAGTGACAACAAAGTAGTCGATCTGGCAAGGAGTCCCAGAACCTGGGAGCCACTCCTAGCCTTCTGTTCCTCTGGTCAATAGTCTGTCTGCTGCATTCTGGCACAACTGATGTTTCTGAACACTTCCCCAAAGGTCATTCTATGTGGAGTCAAGAAACCCAGATCAGAGTATTTGTGATATCACTACTTCTGGAGGGACTGCCAGTGGCTGGAGAATGTCTGGTTTATTGTTTTGTCTTTTGCATCTTTCTTTGTTTTCTTTAGCATTTTAAAGTGTAAACTACCTAGAGTATGTGGGCAAAAAGCTGTTGTACAGATGCAGTAAATAAAGTTAAATGAGCAGACATGGCTAAGTCTATTGAACAGCATGTTCTCTGATGGCTCAATTCAAGGTTAGAAGCCAAATTGAAACATCGAAATAGTCTTGCAAAAAGTTTTATATAACATACAACGGCAAGAAGAAATAAAACAAACATTTAAAATACAGAAGTTTCTGAGAGAAAATGCAAACAACAATACTGAAGAAATGATTTTGACACTGTTTACATCAGTTGAAGGAGAGGAGCCATAGCTTAGCTGTAAGATATGTGCTTTGTATGCCAGAGGTCCCAACCTTACTCCTCAGGAGCTTCATCTAGGACTCAGAAGGTCTTCTACAAACTTGGAGAAGTTGTGCCATTTGGTACCTGAAAAGGATGGGCCAACAACCTGACTCAGTATAAAGCAGCTTCCAGTGTTCAGATCACATAATCTGTAATAATTTTGTAGTCAGCATTGGGAAAGCATAATGAAATTAATTTCAGTTTTCAGTATTCATAGTGAGACCAAGCAGATTATAGTGCTTTGAGTGTTGGACTAGGACTCTGGGAGACCAGAGTTCAGATTCCCACCCAACCAAGGAAACCAACTAGGTGATCCTATGCAAGTCACACTCTATCAACTGACAGGAATGGTAAATGTTGTCTGAATAAATCTTGCTATCTACCCACACCTCCATAAGTTGGAGTTGACCTGATGATAAATAGCAGTAACAACAGGAAGAACTTCCTGACAGTCAGGGCTGTCCAGCAGTGGAATATGCTGCCTCGGAGTGTAGTGGAGTCTCCTTCCTTGGAGGTTTTTAAGCAGAGGCTTGATGGCCATCTGTCGGGATTGCTTTGAGGGTGTTTGGCCTGTGTGGTCTCTTCCAACTCTAGATTTCTATGATTCTAAGTGGAGAAAGTAACAAATAACTGGATTAACTGGAATGTATTAACTATGTTCTGCAAGGCCGCACTTCTTTCTTTTGTTAAAGAAATGTGAGATTCTACATATGCGAGCGTGTTGGAGTATAATATGATTTATTGTTATACAGTGAAGATGGCTATTACTAATTATTGCAGCTAATTACAGGTTCACTGCTACAGAATATGAAAGCTGGTTAGCTTCAAAATTTAGCAACAAAGGGCTTTCTTCTTCCAAAAACAGTGTTTCATGCATATGCAAAACTCAAAAGTTATATCTCCTTCAGACAAGAAAAAGATCTATATTCTCTTTCCCTGCTCAGTCAAGATTGTTTAATTGGTGCCTCTTCAGTTAGAAGTCAGAAAGCATGTATAATCGTCTCCTCCCTAAACAGATAAGCAAAGAAATAAGCAGAATTCAGGCATGTAATAATGGGGTTTATATTCAGAACAAATATTAGCTCTTGAGTCCAAGCATTTAGCCTCCGAGCTACTCAGGTAATTTCCATTCAGAGGAGAAAGCACAAATAGTCAAGCATACATTCCTGTCATATCCTTGCTCTTTGTAAGTTTTAGTTTATTTCTTTCACTTTTGCAGGTGGCAGTACCTATAGCCAGGCACTTCCTCTAATGATAATGAACAACTAGTATTTTGTTGCTTGATGAAAAACAGGTTCAAGACAGTGAAAAATATCTATACGTGCACAGAGAGAGAGAGAGAAACTTTCTCCGCGTAGCTCAGAGCACTGCATTACATTTGAAGAAACCAAATTAAAAGTGATAGACATAGGCTGGAATCATATTCATTAGTTGATTGATTAATAATCAATATCCTGTCTTTTCCCCAGCACACAGTCCAAGGTAGCTTACAACAAAGAGGTTTATGATCCAAGGCAGCTTACAACAAGATCCAAGATGGCTTACAAGAAAAGAAAAAGAGATTCTACCTAAACCTCAGGAAGAACTTCCTGATGGTCAGAGCTGTCCGGCAGTGGAATAGGCTGCCTTGGAGTGTGGTAGAGTCTCCTTCTTTGGAGGTTTTTAAGCAGAGGGTGGATGGCCATCTGTTGGGAATGCTTTGTTGATGTATTCCTGCATGCCCGGGGGTTGGACTGGATGGCCCCTGTGGTCTCTTTCGACTCTGTTATTCTAAATTAAAATAAAGTACTGCTAAAACATTATTAGCACTTTTTTTTTAATAAACAATTATAAAAAAAGATTATATTAAAGGCACAAAGTTAAAGCAGATTTGAAATGTAATTAGAAAGAAATCGCAAGCCCATTAAAGGACCCTTCTGCCATATGAATTAAGAGCCACAGACCTGCCTAAATGAAAAGGTCTTTGCTGGCTGACAGAAAGAGAACAAAGAAGAGGTCAACTGAACCTCCTGTGGAATGGAATTCCAGGTGGTGTCTTATCTACTATATAAAAATCAATGTTTTTCTGTGAGTTTGTATGTCTGTCTGCATCAGGCAGGCAAAGACCTCATATGATTGGCTGAGTGAAGCGAGAAGACCTCATGTGATGGACTGGCTGTAAAGATTCTATGGAATACTGGGGTTTGCAGTTTAAGGAGGAACTCTTGGGCCTCAGGCCAGTTGCTATGGAGATTATGCTTGCCATCAATAAGAATGTCAGAAAACATTTGGGAGGCATACGTGAGAAAAATTAAAGTGACATACACAACATAGTTATAATGTCTTCTCGCCTTATACAGTAAATTGTATGAGTTCCATATGTGAGGAGTCTTAAAGTGGAAATTCAAAACAAAAAATGCTTCCAGAAAAACATAAAACTATTGCACAAATTTAACAGAAAGCAAAAAAATCAAAAGCCAGTACATCAGTGTCACCAGACAACACAGACTGGATTGGGGACTGTGTAGAAAAGCTACAGGTACTGGAATAGGCCAGTTGCTATGGAGATAATGCCTAGCAGCAAGGAGGAGGACAGTATATTCCCGCAGGAACCCAACCTCTGTATGTTAACAACTCTAAATACAGGTTGGATTGAGGAATATTGGGGAAAGTTTCAGGTACTGGAAAAGGCTGGTAGCTGTGGCAATGAGCCCTAGCAGCAAGGAGGAGGACAGTGTATTCTCTCAGGAACCCAAACTGTGTTTATAAATAACTGAATTCAGATTGCACTGGAAAATAAGGGGGAAAGTTACAGGCATTGGAGAAGACAGTGAGTTGGTGAGTTCTTAAGAGTAAAATAAAATCCAGAGCAATGCTGGGAAAATATGCTAGTCTAACTTCCCCTGTGGAAGCACTCAGACATTTTTGTTTTGACATGGAGTATCATATTCCATTCAAGGTTGTGGAAGTAGAGTTGCCCATGCAATGGTGATATGGGACTGATCAAACTTCAGAATTACAAGATTCACTCAGGTTTTTTTAAAACTAGAATTAGATTCAATAATTGGAGCTAGGGAAAAAGACATGGGCCTTTCCGCACTACATCATTATAGTGCCATTATTCCACTTTCAACATCCTGTGGAATTCTTGGGTTTTGTAGTTTACTGAAGCCAAAGAGCTCTCTGGCTGAGAATTCTAAAGGCCCCTGTCTAAACTATAGATCTCAGGATTCCATAAGATGTTGAAAGTGGAATAATAGCACTGTAACAGTGTAATGTGGAAATGGCCATTCATTTAATATTAAAATACTCTGAACATGAGAATTACCAGCGCAGAACTGATAGACAAATAATCGGTTGCTGATTACTCCCTGCACTGGCATGATATTTCTTCTACACTTAAGTAGTATAGTTCCGGTGATCATGTGTGTTGTTGGCTGTGTTGAACTGTGTGCCAGTCTAGTTCACACTGCCCAGCAATCTACCAGAAGTTTCTGATCTATTTCCCTGCTCTTCCTCATTTTATAAGATTGAGGGAGAAGGCTAGACTGGAGGGACTGCCTCAAATGGCTTACAGTATAGCCACAGGATAGTGCTGTGTTCCAATGAGGCAGGAGGCTAGCTGTGTCAGACAGGTTTTTGCTAAGGTGCCAGACTAAATGTGCAGAACAGCTACTGGGGAGCAGCAGTAGTGTGTGTGGGTTGACACTGGTGGAAGATGTCTCAGAGACAATGGCAGTGGCACCATAGCTAATGCTTGTTAGTGCTACACAGAAAGACCTCCATGTGAATATCTTTTACCATAAAAACCCTATGAAGAGATCATCCAGTATGAAACAAGAAATGGTGCCAGAAGATGAAAATCTCAGGTCAGATGGCAAACAGTGAGCTACTGGGGTACAGCAGAAGACAGCTGTGAGTAGAGCTGTGGCTAATGAGACAACTGGACTCAAGTTGAAAGGACGTTCAGTTATCAATGTGCTCAGAGGCAAAAGGAAAGTCCAAAGCTGTGCAACACATTATAAAAACATGGAATATGAGAAGTTTGAATTGGGGAAGCTAGACATAGTAAAACAAGAAGTGGAATGTATAAACATTGCAGTACTTGGGATGAGTGAACTAAAGTGGATAGGAATGGGATATTTTGAGTTAAATAATTACACAGTATTTTACTCAGGAGATGAACATCTAAGAAGAAATGGGGTGGCATTAATAGTGAGAAGAGATGTAGCAAAAGCAGTCAGAGGATATAATGCAATGTCTGACAGAATAATAATATCAGTAACACTTCATTAAAGTTCCCAAGAAAGGGGACACTGGAGATTGCGGTCACCACAGGACTACAACATTAATTTTCCATGCAAGTAAAATCTTGCTTAAAATTATTTTACCATATATGGAGCAAGAATTGCCAGGTGCTCGAGAAGGGTTCAGGAAAGGAAAAAGCACTAGGGATCATATTGCATATGTAGGATAATGGAGTGAACCAAAGAATTTTGGAAGAAGATCAGCCTGTGCTTTATAGATTATAGCAAAGCCTTTGATTGTATAGGTCATGAAAAAATGTGGATCACTGTTTAAAAAATGAGTGTGCCACAACATTTGGTTGTCCTGATATGTACCTGTACTCTGGACAAGAAGCTACTGTCAGGACAGAAAAAGGAGAAATGGAATTGTTTACAGTTGGCAAAGTGGGAGGGGGGTCAGGCAAAACTGCATTTTATCACTCTGTCTGTTTAACTTCTGTGTTGAATGTATGATAGACTTGGAGGAAGGAGCATCAACATTTTAAGATATCCAGATGACACCATACTACTAGCAGGAAACAGCGAAGACTTGGCATGCCTACTGAAGAAAGTCAAGGCAGAAAGTATAAGGAAAAGTTTAGAGTCAAACGTAAAGAAAAAAAATACTGCTGATGATTTATATAATTTTCAAGCTAAGTGATGAAGACATAGCAATAGCATGTGTATTTCTATACTGCTTATCAGCTAAGCGCTCTCTAAGCGGTTTAGCTAATTGCCCCCAACAAGCTGGGTACTCATTTGACCGATCTGCAGAAGGATGAAAGGCTGAGTCAACCTAGAGCCTCGCAGGATCGAACTCACAACCTTGTGGCTGCAGTACCAGCATTTAACCACTGCACCACCAGGACTCCTATGAAATAGTTCAACAGTTTTCGTACATTGGCTGAGTCATTAATTTGAAGGGCTAATGCAGTCAAGAAATTCAAAGGAGACTAGGTGTTGGAAGGTCAGCTATGAAGAAACTAAACAGTATCCTGAAGTGTAAAGAGATATCATTGAATACTAAAGTTAGGATTGTCCATGCTATTGTATTTCCAAATTCTGTGCATGGTTGTGAAAGCTGGATAGTGAAGAAAGCTGATAGGAAGAAAATCAACTCATTTGTAACATGCTGGAGAAGAATTCTGTGGATACCATGTCTTAGCAAAAAGACAAATAAAAAGCGTCTCAGAGCAAATCAAGCTTGAACTCTCCCTAGGAGCCAAGATGACTAAATTGAAACTGTTGTTTTTTGAACATAACGTGAGAAGACATAACTCACTAGAAAAGACAAAAGATAATGCTTGGAAAAGTACAAGGCAGAAGGGAGAGCGGAAGACTGCATTACAGTTGGATGGGCTCAACCAAGGAAGCCACAGCTCTGAGTTTGCAAGAGCTGAGCAGGCTGTTGATGATAGGGTGACTTAGAAATCTCTCATTCATAGTTGAAGTTGACTGAAAGGCAGTTAAGAACAGAAAGAGCCACAGGAATGGGATATTGCTGCAGTCTGAGATAACAACTGTGGCTTAGTTGGGAGAATTTAGCTTCTTGAACATAAGCCTGCTTTAATATACCAATGTTCATCATCGTCACCGAATCAAAGTAATTAGCTATAGGGTTAAAAGGTATTTTTTTTCCATTTTCACTTTCAGTATTTCCTCAGTTTTCCTCCTACCTTCCCTGTAGTAAGTCCATTCCCTTTAAATAGACCTTTCATTTCAATATGGAGCTAGGTGCTGGTCTGACAGGGAGATACTGAGGCCCTTAGCTAGATCAATAGGCCCCATAGCATTATCTTAAACACATTTTTTTATATATTTGGAGGCCTCTTTTAACTTGAGACCCTAAACATGCATAATACCATCAGGAAAAAATAAGTCTACTACCACGATGACACTTCTGTGGCTGGCCCAAATTTCCCTTGACTTTGTGTTCGACAGTGATAGAGGAGAAGCAGGTGCATGATTAGAGAGGGTGGTGAGGAGACAGTGCTATATTGTGCTTATGGTGGTGTCACACTAGTTCCACTTGCTTGAGCCTACCATCACCACTGGCTTAGCTCAAGTCCCTCCTTTAATTGAACTGACCGGCATGAGCAAGCAGATGAGGCTGAAGCAACAAACAGTAGCTATCAGTTCCTGGAGAGGAGCTTATGCCGTGTGTGTTTGTGTAACAGAGATACTGTGTCTTCGTGTCACAACAAGCCATGATATGATTTGTTGAGTTCTGCTTGTTGTGCTAACAAGCAATGGTTTATTAAACAGCCCCAAACCACAGTCTGAACCCATGGTTTGATGTTGATTTAAAAGTCATGGCTAATTACACACAACAGTAACTTATCCCTGACTTATTTTCCCAGTCAACCACTCTGACAAAGAAGCTAGTGGTGGGAAAGAAGAAAAGTTGAACCAACTAGCACTGGGAAAGAACAGTCTTGATTTGTTTGGTTGTTTGCCTTGTAATTTGTGGCTTTAGCAGTAAACCATGATTAACACAAACCATGGCTTATTGAGATATCTGAATGCATTCATTCTATATGTAGGAGGAGTTAATATTTCCATAACTGCTTAATTTTGTTAGTGTTTTGTGGTGAAGTATAGTTAATACTAAAGTTTAATCCTAAATTGGCTTACTTAAATTAACTGCCTTGCTGTGCATGGGTTTGAGTTCTCTGTTGTTTCCCGATTATCTTTTGTAGTAAAAATTCCCAATCTCAGTTTCTTATCTATAAAATATGGAGAATTCTTCCCTGTGAACCTGTGACCATATGTTATGGTCATAATGAGAGGTCCTGTTTTATGTCTCACTACCTAGAAAGGCTAACTATAGAATACTCAAGCCAGGGCCTTTTTGATAGCAGCACCCTGATTATGGAAGTCCACCAGGAGAGGTAAAATTGTGTCCTTTCTTATTTCCTTATGGATGAGCAGCAGGAACCTAAATACCCTATCTGATCTTGGAAGCTAAGCAGGGTCAGCTGCAGTTAGGACTTGGATGAGAGACTTCCAAAGAATACTAGCTGTTGTAGACTATATTTCAGAGAAAGGAACTGGCAAAGCCACCTCTGAGTATTCCTTATAAAACCTTATGAAATTGCTGGGGTTGCCATAAGTCAACAGGTGACTTTAAAGGCACTTATACAAGCACAAAGGCTATCCTGTTCCATTGGGTTTTTGATATGGAATGTTTTGCTGTTCTTTAATTTGAATGTCTGTACTTACATGTTCTTCTTCGTGGTCTCTGTGCCTCACACATTAGGAGCTTTCGCGTCTGCGCGGTAGCGTTCGGAAACTTCTAGAGCTTGTTAGCTTGGCGGGAACCCCTCCCCCACACCGGTACTGCGCATGCTGCTCCCACCGAGCAACGGTCTCTCCTCAGTTCTTTTTCGTCCGCCATCGTGTATGGAAGGTTCTTTGGCTTGTTCCTCGCTATTCGTTTGCTTGGCTGTTTTTCTTCACGGTTTTTTCGAATATTTCGGACTGTTTCTCGACCTCTTTCTCGGACTTCCCTTCGGACTTGGTAAATTCGGACTTTTCCACGTTCCTTCCTTCCATTTTCGTCGTCTTATGTCCGCGCTGTTTAAAAACTGTGTGTCGTGTGGGCGTAAGGTCGCTCTTTCCGACGGCCATAAGGAGTGTCTCTTCTGCTTGGGCGAGTCTCACAACACTCGGACTTGCCCAATTTGCCCGGAGTTCACTTCTCAAACTCTCCGCAACAGGTCTTCTAGACAAAAATCTTT